>JAKRRZ010000012.1:0-51506 GCA_022627015.2 Podosphaera aphanis
ATACACCTTAGCGAAGTATTTTGGTCTAATTAATTTGTGTGGCTAACGACAGTTTGCACCCGGACAGTTAGCATGTCCTATAGCGCTTTGACTGTCTGCATAATTAGAGTCACTAATTTCAACACGATTTAAAAACGGGGTCTTGAGAAAGGGTATTGAAAGTGGTGGGCTAGATGAAAAGTGTCCCGGAATGTGGTTGTCCCGGAACGTGGTAGGCCGACTTAATTGATAATAGTTGTAATGCCGCACGATTTTCACCCATTTTGGCACATCAATCGACCTGCGCCCGGCAACGAGTACCAAGCCCCACCTCTACCTCTACTTGACCCAATAAATTTATCCAGAAGGCGAGCCACCGACCGACGGGCGCATGTTCAAGCAAATATGAGGCTACGGGTGATAGCTACGGGTCGAATCTTGAGCCAGTTCGAACAAGCCCATGCTAGACTCCCAAATTGTAGTACATGTACCGAAAATTATTAGAGTCGGATGGTGTAGTGGTGCATCGTCCAGGCTATTCTCCCAAGTAGAGTCTGGGTATCCTGAATATATGCCCCACTTGAGACAGGAGAAAGCTGGTTCGAATCCAGCAAGACCTAAAAGTCGCATTTCTCGCGGTGTCGCTGTAGTCATAATTTGACGAAGGCTTACTCAGATTACTAGAGGCTTTTCTCGCTTTTCCCTCTAGTGGGTATTCACGGAAGAGGTTTCATGTCCCAAGGCGTTAACTTCGAGTGGTATCTGCAAATGAAATCTGGGTATGAGTGTTCCGACGTCAAACTGAGTCATTCTACGACATACAAGACTTCCGTCGTCATTAGTGTCATAGCCTTAAGGCTGCATACACAATAATTCATGTAAAAAAATAAAAATAAAAAAGTACCGAAAATTGACATAACAAGCAGTTGTGTAGTGGCTGTCGATCCACGGGGCATAACCACGGCAATTGTCCATCTAGGTGGACAGACTCAGGTTTTATTGAATAGTTAACCATCCATGACTGCCGTTTTCTCCTCTATCTATACACAGTTTAACTTTTGTATCACAATGAGATTTTAAGAAATAATAATCTTCGCAGTAGAATCAATGCTTCATAAATTTTATCTGGATCAATAAAATACTTGTAGACATATTCCTTGGTTTTGTTTCCCACCTTTAAACATATACCCCTTGCGTGCTAGTCGGCTGACTATTTATGTGACTATTACCCTTACCTAACTATTTATTTTTAGCGCGGCAGTATCCTGATTTACAGAGTAAAAGCGCTAACCGGGGTGCAAATGAATCCAACGGGGATGCTAATATATCGCTCACCGTCCACGAAGCGTTATTGGCGAAAAGCTTCCTAAACTCCAACATCGAATCAAATTTCCGCGGGCTATAATAATTGCCGAAAGCGGACCTTTCGAATCGTCCCAATCAAGGAATTTTGGTACAGTTGTACCCGCCTAAATGCAACGCCTCGGTAGTCCAAAAGTTTTGCACTTGCAGGGCGACCAGATTATTGATTTTCAGTCCGCCAGTAGCCCTGTAAGTGCAAAACTTTTGGACTACCGAGGCGTTGCATTTAGACAGGTTCAACTGTAATCAGATTTTGTAGTCTGCTGAATCGCATGCTTTTCCTGGTGCCTGTCAAGCCTGCACCAAGTAATCGAGATGCAAGATGACATATGGCCTCCTCATGTCGTGCCTGGACATGAAAGTTTCGTACTTTTCTTCTCGCCATCATTGTTGAGCAAAGTGCACAACTCCTACAAGTGAAACCCCCCTTAATCACGGCAAAGTGGAAAATTTCCCATCACAGGATTCTTTGGAGAAAAGGTAGAATTGCCGTTTTGGCCTGGTTGGAATACATGTGAGATTCCTGATCCTTGACGGCACGTTTGGCCGATCAGCGACGACATCTGCCTCCTATTTCTTAGTATGGCTAGAGATCGACTAGTGGCGGCTGAGCCGTTATCCGATTAGAGCTACAAGGCCTGATCATATACGGTTTGCCCCCCCCCTGCCTGCATCTGTGTCGCTTGTCTCTTTTGGCGAAACAATGTTCCGTTCTTTCAAAAATGATTCACCAAAGAATGTCAGCGGCACTAATGTAGGTGTGAGGGGGGCAAGTCGCACATGATTAGGCCTTGCACAAGGTCTTATCCTGAACGACTTGCCGGCCCCATGTCCGAATAAGTGCTACCAATCCCTTCTAGAAACTTATTTTCCACCCATCCAATGAGATTTATTATATTTTTTCAAGAAAATGATTAGCTAAAGTATATTAGAGGCACTAATGCAGCATGAGACCTTGTTGAGACGGATGCAAGTTTTCCTTAACGTAAGACCCTGAATTTGGGTAAGGGGGGACGCTATCAAATGATGTCATAGGATGAGAGATCTACTGTGGCGTACCGTATCTCCTTTGGTTGTTCAAGGCCATAGTGACTATTAACTTGACAGAAAAAATGATACTACATGTATCTACTGTACATATTACGAGGAGTGAGCTATGTGATTCATGTATATATGCTCTCGAGTCAATTAATCTATCTAGCTTGTTGGTGGCGCAGCCAGACCTCTCGTATCTTCAGTGATAAGTTAACCAACATGAGGCTGTCCATATTTCTCCTTAAATCTTCTCAGGTATTAAAAGTTGAGAGCCGAAACAAGATCTGAAAAGTCCGTATGGCCATAGGGAGCTGTGGATATGATACGAGTATTTTAAATGGGTATTGATTGGACTCTGGATTTGAGCTTAAATCATTTGGTTCAGGGGGGAGGGCGTTATATCATTACATCATATGTTAGAGGCGTAGATGATTAGATAGAAAAGAGTAGAATGGAATGAATAAAATGTTTGATCATGATGTTGTCTCAAGTTCAGTCGATGGAATCGGGGGAGAGTCAAGAGAGATCAAGAAATCTTGGACCTATCGCTTATCCAGATTCGCTAATTACTAATTATTATAGGGCCCTTATTGCATATTGGAGGAGTTCAATCGATAATCCATAGTTGAGCAATTTACGTCCATCCGTCCATCCGTCCGTCCGCCTTACAATATTCAGAGGAACAGAACTCCTTGAGTATTCTCCGACAGACGAGATTTGCGAGGAAAAAGTGATCAGAAAATTTTAATTGCGATAGTCTCCACCGTATTCTGCATATCTGCCTTCTTCTGCATGAGATCTCGGTTTAGTTAATCTTTAAGTTCAAACCGCATCAGCAGGTTTAAATGATCCCTCCATGTTAAGGCTACACTGCTTTAATCACCCATCGGTCGATTCAATTTCTTCAATTTCTAAGGAAAAAGGATAACTTCCTTAAAGCATGGTTAATCAACCACTAAAAATCCCAGGAATCTGTAGGGCGAATGACGTTCAGTTAAATGTTATCAAATTAGGCCTTTCTTACGGACAAATGATCATATTCCACATCACAGTCAGCTCTGTTAGCTGACAAAACTTCAAGTCTCTATATTTTTGATTTAGCGAGTATAGAATAGTGATCAAATGTTCACTATTAGATGTTTCATTTTATCCTTAGTTTGGAACATTTTTCTCCCATTTAAATTGGCTCATGATGGTATTCTGCGATAACCATCGCTGCGAGAGTAGTGGTAGTACTTCGACAAGTCGGCCGTACTTTGAGCGGGTAGACACAAAGCTGAATCTATCATTCTTATCAGAGGAAAGAGAAACGAATGAGGCCAATGGAGTTGTATATAAAAAAAGAAAAGCACCAGACTCGGTCACTCGAAATGCTTGCCTGAACTGCAAAAAGGCCCGGACAAAGGTATGAAAAATCCGACATGAGTCGAATATATTCACATAATTCTCATCATCTATAGAAGGCAGGACGGCGACTAACAGGTGCCGTAGTGTGATGGGAAGCAGCCGTGTCAAAGATGTGCGATTCGTCTTGAGACGCATACGTGTAGGTATCAGGCACATAGCAAAAATACAAAAGAAGAACTTGTGAAGCAAATAAAAGAACTCCAAGAAAAACAACACTTGACCGAACAAATTTTACAGGCCCTTCGGAAGGAGGAAAAACAAACAGGGATCATCCAAAGATTGCAAAATGGAGAAAAATATTATAAAATTGTCGACTGGCTTGGCCGACCTCGTCTGAGCGATGCAGAACCCTTTTTCTCGGGGAATGCTCAAAATTTCCCACAGGAACTTGCGAGAGAAAATAGGAAAGGCTTTATGTCATCCAGGAATTCCTGGACTTCTGTAACAACAGACAAGATCATCTTGGATCATTTATTCCAACTTTACTTTGCGTGGGTTCATCCAGTGCATACTTTGTTGAACGAAGGTCGATTTGTACAAAGTTATAATCAAGAGTCTACAGAATACTGCTCATCTGTTCTTGTCAATGCAATTTGTGCATTGTCTTGTCATATGCATCCGGCTGCAGAAGAAGACGTCGTCAATTTTGAGCGATTGGGGAAAAAATTTAGTGACGCTGTTGCTTGTATACTGAAGCCAGATGACAAAAGTATTACAACGATTCAAACTTTTGGTATACTGTTCTTACTGGAATCTGCTAGATCTCAGGGCTTAAGAGCAAACTCTTATCTCAAACTTGCGACGGAAAACCTGCCTCATGTGTCCTGTCGGGGAGACGGGGGTTTTATGGAAGTCTGGAGAGATACAGTTCGAGGTATTCGGAATCTGAATGTGTCAGTAATGAAATATTTCTTTAACCAATCTACTAATAATTGTAGTGAGTGGGCACATGTAACTTTCCAGGTACCGCCAATAGTCAGTTCAGCACCTTATGGTGATTGCGAAGATGATGATGATCTTGATCAAGTTAAGTGGTACTTTTATCAAAATTCAAGTGGGCCATGCTATGCGCGGCCTAGCCTTCTAGCAACGACGAATCGAGAAAAGGCAAAGCTGATAGCTATAATTCACGATGTGACGACTATGATGTACAGAAATGATGGAAAGAAAATATCAATGAGACAATTAACTCACCAATATGATAGATTTGTGATTTGGTGGAATGAGCTTCCAAGTTCTATGAGGAACTTCGAGGATAAGGATACTGAGAACCAAATTCTCCCTCATGTGCTCTCTCTTTTGTAAGTTGAATATTTGGAAATAATTTCCTCTTTACTGACAAATAAGGATTTTGTGGTGTCAAGCTCAAGTCATGCTATTACGACCGTTGCTTGATCTCAACGGCTTCCTCGTCTCTGTTGTAGAAGATTTTATTTTGCATTGTGCACAATGGGGATTATATCTACTTGATAAACATTACCGAGCGAAATTTACTTGCAAATATCAGTCTGTGTTACAGATGTTTGCCATACTCCATATGGCGGACGTGATCGCTAGATTTTTCCCTGGCGGAGGCGGTTTGAGAAAAGATGGATCAGAAACCATAATGCTTGGGATTGAGGCCCTGAGCGTCGGGCCCCCTGTAGCAAGTCTATTTCAGGAATTATTACGCAGATGCGCCGAAGAATGTGCTATCTGCTTACCACTATCACCACCCACTCAACCTTATCGTCTGGACATTTTGATCGATGCATTTACTCGATCAACATATAAGCAGCCCGTTGAACAGATAAATCAGAATTATTCGCCATCATTTTGTTCGGATATAGAAACCGAAGGAATAGTGTTCCGAGTATTTGAGCCTATGTCAAGCACCAGACAACTCCGATTAATGTCAAGCCCACAGATTTTAATGCAAGTTCGTAACTTACTAAACCAACATTAAGCTTTTGTCAATAGAGCTCTATTTGATAACACTGTCATGGAGCTCATACTGCATGTGCGCCGTAGTATGGTAACTCTCATTAAACTGGCCAACATAAAGTTAACTTTCGATCCATTCCGTTTCCCTGGATACGCAAGATGTGAGATCAAAAACTTCCCTTCAGGTTGAAGACATTTCGGAAGTTTAGCCACAAGAGCTCAGAGTCAAGCTTAGAAAACAAGCACGATTCCAGTTATAATAACAGCTTCGAGAAGACGGTAAGATAATTGGCTTACTTGATCATCAAAGACAGTGAGAAATGGGCCAAGGGTATTTAAACCTGAAGCTTTTGATATTGAGGGCAGGAGGCTCTTTCAAACTCGAAACCCAAGTATGCACTTGATTCTTCGGAACCAGTCTCATATTCATATGATGTAAGTAATTTCTTTGCGTCTATTATATGAAATTGAAAAACCCTACGTTTTACTTGACTTGAGCAGGCTTTGAAATGAGAGATGATAATTTTCTTGAACTATAGAAAACACCTGTGCTTTAGCTGACGTGATAGTGGCTAAGTGAAAGATTTTTCTCCGAGAATAGGAGGACAGATTCATTGACTCTCCAATCCAGTCCTCTTCTCACAAGCCTAACCTTTAAAGACCTCTCAATTAATCCTTACTAAACACCATGTCATACTGGCTGGTTATGTCAACTTCGTACGAGGACTACAATGAGTTAATTAACATTGTTGCTCAATCCAATGCTCGTCGTCTTAGGGCGCATATTGTCGAATAAACGTAGTCGAATAAATGTAGTCGAATATAAGAAAAAGGGTACAGCTAAATCTCGATGACTTTTTGATAAATCTAGATGAAAATTGTACGTGATGACATCGGTGTGCATACTTGCCGGCAGATCTACTACTGATAACTCACGCTACAACGGTTATCCACGTCGTCGCGAGTCGGTTCAGTAGTTTGATGGGATCTTCTCTATCTCCTCTGGTGTCCGAACATTAAAATCAACAATTTGTTGTAAACATCTCGACAGTTTTCGGCCGTGCATACTCCACATTATAAGCGAACATATCGTTCTATGCTTATTTTTGGGCTATAAATTATCGTAATACGTGTACAATAAGATCGCTCTATCCAGCTACGGGTGGTCGATTCAGAATCACATGACAGTTTTGGCGACTGGAGGCCACGTGCCTCATTTCTGATTGGTGGATCAGGTGTGGCGTAAGTAGCTCGTGCATGTATCCAATCTCGAGCTCCCGTACAAATTGTCGGCGGTTGAAACGCAAATTACTTCACAACCAGCACCTTTCAGAGAAAATTCGATTCAGAAGATTCGTGTGTATGTACTTATCTCTCAACTCCGGACGAGAAATTTGATTTTAGAGTGCGGTGGCTCAATTAAGTTGGGGTTAGAAACTTGGCGTTTGTGGAGCCAGAGATTGTTGATTTTCATGTTTCGACACCATAGATAATTCGATTGCGTGTAATTTATGTGCGTACGCCGCTGGCGTAAACATTTCATAAGCCTAAGAGCCATATCGGCACCAACGGAGCTCGTAGCCTCATAGCCTTGCGACCTCTTTTTTTTTTTTAAAACTCATTCTGTATGCAGCCTTTAGGCTATGGCAGTAGAATTAAATTCTTTATGTAATTTAATGTATTTCATATCATTTGTATTAATGAATGTGGGTGAGACGAGCTGGATGGTATACCACTGATCCATCAGGCCCGCTTGCGACCTCTTTACTACCGTAGCTTCGCATCAGGAACGACGGCCAATGAATTATTAACGACGGCATCGTGACAAGGTTCTTTGGGTGAAGTTACACATTCATGAAAGGGACCCCTCATTAAGCAGACGAAAATTGAAAAAAAGCTGTCTATCATAGCCCTAATTTCTCTAAATGTACAAATTCTATGATAAGGGCTATTTAGTCCTAGGGTCAACAAAGAAACTATCTAACTAATGAATTCCTGCGAGTCGATATTAAGAAATACTTGGTTGTTCACCTGTGCACTAGATAGCTTATCGAGTTTGATACTTTTCATGTAGGCTCTCTCAAGAACTATTCCTGCCTCATACAAATCTCTAACCCCACCCACACCTCTTGTGGCACCTAGCGCAGTTGTAGAGAGCTCCGAGTCGCTTTCGGATATATCCCACTTCGACCTATTAGATTGTGCTCTTGCGAGGACTTGAGAAGCTAGAGGAGAGAGCTTTTCGTATTTGATAACAGTAGAAGGGGTTGCTGGATTAAAAGGTGGCTTCAAAGCTTCATATATATGAAGTGAAGGATCTGGTCAAGTTGATGACACACCATAACTTTTAGCTTGTTGTTAGAGCCTATTTTTGCTTCCTTTTGGTCATCCTTTTCCCTTTACAATTGATGGCTCGGACAGGGTACGACGTTCAAGCTGGGGTTGTTCTCCACTGCGCTGATAACACCAGTGAGCGCCAATATCGGGAAGAGCGATTTGACCAGGATTGCGTTTTTTTTTGATTACTTATTACGTCGTGCCGGCGCACAGCATATAACCCTAAGGATCATGTACCGGTTAGCTCAGCCTATCTAGGGCTACCCGACGCGTCAGTCTCCCGAAAGATTCCAACCAAGTAGATGTTTCTTCCCCACCCACACCCCATAAGATTCCCCCGAGCCAATTCCATCTTTCGACCATCTGTCCCGGGTCACTGATCCCGTGGTTTCTCAATTTACCAGCTGCCCTCCCCGACAGCCAGCCCAGATGTGACTCTCCGACCGGGAAAAACGCGAAAAAACCGATCGACTGAGGTGGTGCCGTTCCACGAATGTACTTTTGCCAGCTGAAGGAGCGCCGACAGTCTAAAGCACAGGGCGGGTAAGGAACATCGGATTTTAGCCGGTATTTAGAGTGTCGGCGGCACTTTCTCAAACGCTGCTCCGGCACACGTACAATGCATCCCAGTCAAAATTCCTCCAGATATCTTCCCAAAAGTGAACCGTATGTCACATCTCCCTTCCCAAATTTGTGCTCCACGACTTAAATCCTCCGTCGGGTGTCCATAACATCGGGAGCGTGTATGCGGGTGTTTACCCCGGAAGACGTTCGTACAATTTTTTCTAGTTAATTTCGGGAGGAATAGGGCTCCAGTTGAAAAGATAGCTGGGCGTGAGAGACTTGGGGTTTGTTAGGTCTGGGTCTTGTCGAAGAGAATTATTAACAGGCTGAGGGGCCATCGACCGAGAGTACCTTGCGGGCCTTCAACTTCAAATGAGTTGCGACTCTTCTTGGCTATTCCAGATATGCGAAAATACTGGGCGTTTACAGCCGGCACCGCGTGAAGGTGAAGAGTTCGACTTTGCCAGCCAGGATTGCGTTGTCGAGCGTGTATTTCATAAACGCAAGGAAGTCTCATGCTTTGCTCAATCGAACAACTACAAACTTGCGGCAGAGTATTAGTGAGCTTTTTCGGGAGCTTTCCCTTCTCTTCCATAATTTTAAGTAGGGCAAAGGGATATACAAAACTGATGGCATCTTGGAACACCTGTATTTTGTCCGCGTCACGAGGCTTCATCTTTTATTGCGCAATGTCTTCCCTGATGCCACGAAGTTGATCTTCCCAGAAGAGATATTGTGATCACCGGTGGAGGTATGAAGGTAAGCCTTGATAGCTGTATGACTTGATTTGTTGCGTGAGGTAGTAGTATTTCCAAAATGGGCAAATTTATTCACTCAGAAAGAGACCTAATATTTTGGTGGAGAAACTTTCAGAGAATCAAGAAAAATCTTGATCGACATCCAGCTTTTGTGTGCGATTAGAAGTATGTGAAATCGGATGATCAGAAGGTTCGTGATTGTGGTGCTCTCCCAAGTATATATAGCCTCTCCAACCAACTGCCTTTTCTTTTGTGCGATTATTCGACAGGGACAGTTAGTCTTACGAGAGCCCGTATTCTTTCTCTTTTTCAACGGATGTAAATCTGGGAGAATATAACTTCATCCTTATCAATATGAGGCGCTTTCAATAGAGAAACTAATTTCGGCCCAGCCCTTAATTATCGCTTGTTATGGCGAACACGTTTATACCATGTCTCAGTCTAACTCTTGACACGGGTGACCACAGCAACATCATCAACAAACATCTCCTGAGATGTCCAGCAAACACATCGCCACGGAACGGCACAAGTGTAATATCTAAGTCAGGTTAAATGTTGCAATTAGTCATATTTTACCAGTCTATATAGAAGTCCGCACGTCTAGGCGGAGATCACATCTTTACATTGTTCTGATATCTCGTTTGACTTAATCATTATCTATCTCAATACACAGAACATTCCCAACCTTATCTTTTACCATCTTTCTTCCCGTTGTTATGAGTATACACTTAGCCAGTTCTGACAAAATCCTTGTTCTTACGACCCTGAGTCTCTTCTTCCCTCCTCACACATTTATATGATGCGCTGGTCTTCCCTGCTTTTGTTCTTTACATTCAGAACAACTCCGTAGCCCTTGCTATATGCATGGCTTTAGTAGACAGCGAGCAGGCGCTTGAAAGACTCATACTCGTCGTCTGGTAATGGCAAAACCATTGCACTTAAAATGTTATCCTGGCTGACTGGACATTAAATTCATTGCTGCTTGAGTAGATCACAATTATAACTCAAACACTCTGTCTTCTATGGGTCAATCTTGTCGTGTTCAATTCGATCCAACGAGGTGACTCAGAAGAATTTAGCCCTGTCGATATGTGAACAAATTAGGGATGTGAAATAGTGCCTTGGGTACGAAAGTAGTGTGAAGATCTAAGTGCTACATGTCATTACATGTACATGTGTTTTTTTGTCAGCGAGACATTTAGTCATGGCGGCGAATTCCCAGTACTATATCAGTCGACAGCATGATGTATCAACTTCTTCAGACCCAGAGAGAAGACATCTAGCGATAATTGGGTCGCTATTCAGGAAAGCGCCGTGCATCGACCTGTATATCTTTTCAACTGGAGGGTTCATCCGAGTGCTTCTCACACTTATTCAAGTGTCTTGATGAGCAGTATGCGAATGAGTGGTGTTCCGTGCATGAGGAACATATTAATGCATGAACAATGCCTGGCTATACTGATCCGGGCCCGTAATCGTTAGGTTCTACCACCACATTCGCTACCCGCTCACAGTTGAGGATATCTTGCGGAATTCCGATGTTGAACTTGAATCTTTTTCTCGCTTAATTTCAGTAAGCCCGCACCCACCGCATCCACTGTGATTACAGAAAATCAAGAACAGCGATTAATTGGCAAGAAGACAATAACAAGACTAAGGTACTGCAGCGCAGCAAGTCATGAAAAGTTTGATCGTCACGGCGGCCCCGATGAATGACAACATCGATAGAACCTGCTGTAACCTCAAAAACAATGACCTACCAAGAAAATTTCATGGTGGTGTTCTACAATTCTGGAAGAGATTCCTAAATTCGAAATTCTAAGGATCGATTCCACATCACTTTTTTCTTGGAATATCCTTCCAACGATCTTAAACACGTGTAGAAAAGAGCCATCAATCCGAGCGCCAGAAATTTTGGCTCAAAGATTCTCCCTCGTTATTTGTAGCTCGAACTTGAACAGGGCGTTCTCGAAAATGACGATGACAGCGCTTAGTGATGGTGCTTTAATTCGTGGAACGGGGCATCGGTTTAATCTACTAAATTAAATTTTAGTTTCAAGATTTCCGCTGAAAGTTATAGCAGAGCTTGAGATTGGACATCAATTCAATGCGCTGAAAGGGATTGATTATTCCTGATGATTTACGACTACTATTTAATCAGCCCCCCATTAATCCCGCGGCCTTGCTATAGATCCTCTGAAGTGAACGCAGTCAAGGCATCAAAATCACGTAACGTGAGAAAAAACTTGAGGATCGGCTCATGATCCAAACTGTTATCACTGCAAGTCTCTCTATTGGAAAGATCTTCGAAAATTTAGACTTCTCGCCGAAGCAAGTTTATTGTATCCTTGGAAGCCCGAGAAAAAAAGCGCGTTTGGCGGAAATGCTGGGGGGCTTTAATGTAGCTCGGCCAATCAATTGTAGACCCCCATTTAGGCCTTTACAATAACGGTCATGATTGAGCCTACATGAAGGCCGTTACGGTCCCAGGGTTTTCCCGGAGACTTCCCACGACGGCGTTCTGCAACTTTCCTAGGGTCCAGCAATTGTGCCTACGGTTCGCGGCGGAAGTCGTTCAATGGTATCGAGAGAGGCTGTTGCGGACAATAATCTCGGATGAGTTATGGTATGACCTGTGGGTAGGACGAATTCGACCAGTTCAGTCACGACTGGAACGCGGGAACCAAGATGATGGCCGCGGACGGGAATTCAAGCCAACTAAGAACTTGATCAGCCATGCCCAACATCTTTTGTCGCGGGCTCAAGGAGTATTCGGTCCAGAGCGGCTGCATGGATGGACGCCTTAGGATACCCTTAGTCTACACTCGGGCAAAGCTACAAGCTCCTCACATCCGGACCTTTGAATAGCCTCCGTACTCTTCAGACTGGAACTTAGTTGAGCATGCCGGGTGGCTAATAGAGAAATTCATTCAGAATGATCACCTGATGCACGGCTTACGATGCTTCGAGGATAAGTGGTGATGATTTTCGTCGGATTGTGCAGGAGGCATGGAATCGATGACGGACGAAGACGTCAATAACTTGTATGAACCTTGTTGAGATCAATGTGCTGCTGTAATAGAACAATAAGGGGAGTCAAACCTGGTACTGAGCTGTACATCTAGAATTTCCTCTTTTTTATCTAACCCGTGAATTTAAGACAACCCAATGTAAGATTCAAATCTGTATAGAGTTTCGATACTAAAGCTAAAAAAGGAGCATATGGGAAGAAATTCTATCGAACACAAACTATGCGAGTTAGGGGAGCGACATTTCGGAAACGATTTCAGCTTCATAAATTGATGGATTTATCTCAAATCAAAAGATATATTGCACTCGCCAGAAATTTATGGCCGAACATATCTAGGAGAGGTAACAGAGCACGACTGAAACAAAAGATTGTCACCTAGGCCACTGATCCACGCGTTGTCGCTGCGAGAACCGCTACAAGCACCGACACATGTAGTCCCGCGCGATCAAGGTCCAGAACAAGTGCAGAAAAGCCATATGGATCCCCAATCAGGTTCATAGTATCTGAAACACCACGTCGAATATCCGACCCGAGTCTTAGACTTGTAATGGATGCAAATGGAGGAGGAAGCCCTAGATGTCATGTCAAGAGAATTTGAACTGCGAGAGTACTCAGGTCGGCGCAAGCCGAATATTCCCCGGTAGGAAAAAGATAAATAGAGAGGCGCACCGGGTTGCAATTTGCTACAGCTGTATGTATCTCACCTCCATGCATGTGGGTAGGTTGTCTCAGCCAGAGACCTTCAGATGACACCATAGGGTTTCTTCTCCATGAGGGAACGGGGAGAAGTAATTTTAGTACTCTTTTAAGTTATGTAGATTCGAGGAATTCTCCTAACACCACGCTCGCTCAGATCGTCTTCTTTCTCGTCAAGGGTATTAGGGACGTCTGATGTACTGGAGGTAGGCATATGACGTACGAAATATAAAGATAAAAAAATATATTGTGCTAGACATAGATAAATTAATCCCATCGTAGGATGGTTTTGACTTTGGCATGGTCTAGAGGATAGCTACTATATGAACATGTACTCAGTTTTCTGGTTATTGGTATCTGATCGCTCAAGCCTGTCATGGTGATCAATGACAAAATCACAAGTTACCTCATCATGGCCGGTTTTTTATTGGAGATTGGCCAGTTGAGGGTATTGTTGCCATGTGAGGGTCATTTATCGGATTTTATCAATTTATTTCAGTAGCCAGTGTTATTATGCTATGGCATGCTGCCTGTATTTAAGCGAAGGACCAAGAAATTCTGGTAACCTATATTGAAAGTTTGGTAGCTCGATTGAGCTATTTATTAATGTCAATATCCTTATAGGATTTTCTCAAGATTAGATAAGTTCCGAGATCGAAATTAGATACTGGATATATCAAATCGTGAGTGGTTAATCCAGTAAGTGGCCGCCTTGAGAGGGGTGCTCAAAGCGATGTTCGAAGTTCCGGTTTAAAAAGCAATTATAGCTATTTTCAACCGCTCTGGCAAATCAACTAGGTGCCTAGAGATATTTCGGTGGCGTGAAAAGATGCTCCCCTATGAATTTATTTAACATCAAGTTGGCATATTGACCCTCTGCTATCCCTGAGCTAAATTTTAGGCTGCAAGAGGTAGATTCAAAAAGCCTACTATTCATGAATTTAGCATCAAAGCCTAAGAATATTATATGATCCAATAGAATGAGGGTAGACAGGATTGTAATTCCTCCATCCACAACGGAAGAGCCGATGCTTGCAGTCACATTATCAGATATTTGTGCGTGTAGCCGATATATGCGTAAATTCCGATAAACATATGGCATTGAGCATTGACTTATTCTTCGTGTTTTTCAAAACAATCTCGTCTAATATCATAACCTTATTGCGAGAAAGGTCTGGGAATTCGCTAGGCTCTGCCGAGCCATCCATGAGCGACAAAAAAATCAAATATCGAAGCCCCTTTTTGGGTCTCAATATTTGCTAGCTCTCTAACCTGTCGTTTCTTTAATGTCCCATTTGCTCTGATTGCTTCCCGTAGTATATTTTCCTTGATGGCAAGGTATGGTTTAGGATGAATTCTGGTCTTCTCACAGAGTTCTATCTCTTCGGGGAGGAGTAAGTGGGAATCAGGAATATTTTTCTTTTCAATTGATATGGGAGTAATATTTGGGATAGGTGGAACTTGGTACTTTTTCGTGATTGCTGTGCTGGTGCTTGAGTGGCCATTGATTAGAGGTTTATTGACAACAGATGACTGTGGGTTAAGGCTGGCAGGAAAGTCGGGTGTGATTAATGCTGCCACTCCCTGTAGACTCTCGATAGTAGAAATAGCCTTAGATCGTTGAGAGCTAGCAAAGCGCTCACGATCAAGGAGACCTGTTGACTGCGATTTTTGGGCTCGTTGGAATTTATCCTGCTCATATTTTTCTCCTGCTTGGAGATTATCAATTTTCATATTACGCCACTCAAATAATTGAGAAATCGCTTGCCGTAAATGATATTCTTCGATAAGTCCATTGCAGAAATCCTGATAATCGTTCCGATTCATCATGCGTGCGAATGGTTTCGCTTTGCTGAGTATTTCTCGCTCTTCTTTTGATCGTTTTTTATCTAAACTCATATTTTTCTTATAATCAAGTAGATTATGTTCAAACATAACTTTCTTTCGTTCTGCTCTCTGAGTCAAGCGTGTATTGTAAATATCCATTACTGTCATTCTTAGTTCCATCTCTGGTTCAAGCTCTCCTGTGCGGGGATTTATTCCATCTCCAGGATCAAACTGCATCAGTTGAACCGCTTCTTCTGCATCATTGGCATACTCAGTTTCAAATTCTAGTCGACCGGGCATATAGCCTTGAATTTCGTGGCATGCTGGTACACTAGCGGTAGGCTTCTTTTTGGGAACTGCAGGCGGTGCTGTTCTGGCTGCTTCTTTACGTTCTTCGATCCTCCTTTTTTTCCTGGCTTGAAATTCCTCTCTTGGTGTCTCATCTGCAAGCCGGGTATCGTAGGGACTGGCTCTTAATGCTAGCGGGAAATTTGGACTGTCGAGGTAAATCTTCTGATAATGCGTTTTGACTTCATCTTTGGTCCTATATCCACCGATATGATCCGCAATATCTGCCCATGACCCAAACCCATATATTTCAGCTCCTTCAAGGAGTAATAATTCTTCATCTGCTCCCCAGTTTTTATCATAAATCGGCACAGAATTTTGCTCAATGACACGATAAGGATGCGTTCCTGGATTGTGGTTGTGAGTGGCCTCCCCGTTCGAAAAGCATAGCACACAAAGATCATAATCTGGGCAGTGGGAGTCAGCACATCGGATCCTTACCTATGTCGTGTTAGATTGATATATCAGGACTATGAACATAATAACACGTACTGTGGAGGTAATATCTGCCGAGCAAACATCACAGACGTACTTTACACCTCCTTCAGCACCTCGAGTGGCAGCTTTCTTGCGTATAACTCCCATCTTGACATTAAATACATGTAGATAGCTTTTATCAGATGACGAATTAGGTTTGGCAGTACATGGTCAGTCCTGATTGATGTGTTTGCGCAGTGATCGTGGCCGAACAATAAGTTACTAGTCTCTTTGAGGGCCCGCAAAAATACAGGGGTTTGACATGGGTACATACATCTAATTTTATGATCCAAATCATGATCAATTCTCGCCCTAAATGGATTATCCACACAACATGCCGACGACCTACCATCGCCGCACCCATCGAGTCGACCAGCAGAGACTACTCGATTAGACCTACGGGCCACATAATTGGCAGATAATTGGCTACTGAGATGGAATTCGAGCTGTAATTATAGCAGGGATGTACAAAAACCTCCGCTAGCCACATCCACTGTCTCCTCTGCGTGAGCCGAGGAATGTTCGGCTAGCGCCTGCGTTCTGCTTAGATGTACATAAATACAACAACTATCAAGTCTACCTCTGTTCATCCAGGAACAGAGGTAAGTAAGAGGTCTAAATAATTTTGTATTGACTAATTAAACTCAGGAGATCTTTTACCCAGAAATACCAGAAAGTCGTCGCCGCTCCACCATTCTCGAAGAATAAATGCAAAGAAATTTCTCCAAGAAACCCTTTTTCGTATTGGAAGGATAACAGACTTGAATAAATAAAATACTGTTTTAGTCTTGACTTGATTAGACAAGCAAGTGAGATTAGCGAAGATAACTCCCGCCATCTGAGGAAAGCCATTGGTGAAATTGTCGATTTTATTCACAAAGCTGGTAACTACAGATTCACAGTGCTTAGAACTTTCAGAAGCCTGAAACCCACACTATACTACTGCTGCTGCTAAGATAGCTCTCTAGGATTTGAGATGGATAGAGCAGCTCAGCGTGACCGTCGTATGAGGGCGAGATTTCCTTGTGACGGCAGATTAAAGATCCAACCAAACTTTTAACAATTTTCGATTGATTATTTCTTTGCGTCATAAAGTTCATGAGCATTATTTCAATATCAGACTGTCACAAGCAGCATTGGACCTCATCGCCATGAATATAGACCACACACCTGCTCAAATTTATCTGGATCTCGAAGCATCTAATATTTCGAGTGACGATATAACGGAGGATCAGGTCTATTATCAAAGGCGTTCCGTAAATTCGAGCACATGGTAGCGCGATGCAGACTAATTTGTCCGTACTGCTAAATTTCTCACTGAGCACAGAAGTACGTTCCAGCATGCCACATACGAATCGGGTAACTTGCGTGCTCCAGTCATATATATTCCCAAATTGATATCCACACTTAAATTTATCGCTAAAGAATTGGTTACAGATGCCACGTATTGTACAAATAGTTGTGATAAGCATTCAATACTCCGGATTTAGGTTTGACTCAAATGACACTAATTTGGGTATAAACATTTTTGCAGTACTAGCTAAACTATATAGGACTGGGGCTCAACTATGCTACTTTTTTGCAGGTACTAAGAGCTCTAACCAAGCGTCCAAATCTTTGGAAGCCAGTGGTGCAACGACCTGCATTCTTGAGCAATTTCTTCAACCACTCGGATGTGGGATTCGATCCTTTATTCTTTGGCTGCGATAAAGATAATGCTGAAATTTCAGATATCTAGAACATTTGGGCAAGCACTGTTGGTCCAGTACAGATTACGCGCGTAAGCAAGAGAAAAGGGTAACAATAGGGATAACTATGAAGCAATGACAAATCTATATTCTCCCTTCCTATCTAAATGAGTTGCTCTAATATACGAGAGGCTCCACGCTAGTGACACGTCTAGCAACGCGTTGTAGCACACGTGTTTATATCCCAACAAGCACCACAGTTCAGCTTCGTTTCTGACACGTGAAGAGAGCTATTCGAATGAAGCTTAAAGACTTCAGAAAGATGAGAATGCAGAGAAATTATTTTCCTGAGATTGCTAAAGCTTTTGTCCCGGCATTGGATATATGCTGGGGATCGGAGCCCTCACATCGGCCTCATGGTGTACATCAGAACGGTTTTTGTCGATGTGAAAAAAGTACCATACTCCCTGAGCGTGATAGAATCGGGACCTGTGACTTGGTCCAGCAGGATGAAGTACTGAATATGTTAAGTCGCCATTACAATATGCATTCATTGATACCTGATCAAGACGGTTTAATTCACTCTGCTGAACGCATCCATTATGATTGTATTATGAATTAAATTCATGGTGCTATGACCACAACCCCTTTCGTGTACTGACATATCTGTTTCTCAACTGGTATGTTCCTAATAAGTGGATACTCTGGGCCCGCGCAACCAACCCGGAAAGTTTACCCTTGTTGAAAACAACCATGATCATCGAGTCTCATTAGCGGATAATAAAGCATGACTACCTCCACTAATCGATCAGGTCAGCTGGGTATTTATTTCACACGCAATACCTCAAGAACTAGACCGAATGATGTCTATCCTCAACAATAACCATCGAAAATTTAAGGCCGCTTGGAGAAAACCTTTCAAGCGAGATTGGAAGCACTTACAAATGTTTTAGGTGGAGCCGCACCACTTTATTAAGCACTATACAGATTCATCGAAGTGGACCTGTGCTTGCCAATCTTTCCTACTGAGTCGTTTCCTTATCTGTAAGCACATAACAGCCTGCTATAAAGTGCCAAGTCCTGTCATATTTTTCTCTGAAGTGCATAGATAGAGGCATTGTCCCTTCTGGGTGAAAGATCAACTTCTGCTTCGTCCAGAATATAGATTCTCGCAAATTAACGAGGCCACTAATACATGAGATGCCGATTTTGATTTCAGGCCCGATATCGACTCAACTCCGACCTTGGTTCTTATGCTTATTCTGAGGCTGAGGCTGACCCTAAATCTGAAGTCTACTCTGGTTTTGACTTTGATCCTGATCCTAATTCTGATTCTGATTCTGACCCTGACGCCTGCTCAGACACTGGGGAGAACTAGATTCAGAATTTAGGGTAACATGCGAATGAGGATGATTTCTATGACCATGCAGCTCACCAGACGGATTCCGAAGTTTTTTTTTCAGCAATGGGGTCTTTAATTGCCCTTGCCAGAGATCAGGACAGTAAGGGTAATACCAAATGGGTCGAGAGATTCAAGGAGTCAAATGCGAAAAATGTGAGTCTTTATCAAAAACTGATGCAGTCAGAAAGGCAGAGAACTATGCCAAATATATGGAACAAAAATCCTTTAGTTGTTTTTTTGAATAGCATTTTTTAATTTTGGACACAGATTAATAAAATTTCATTTATTTTTGTTCTTATTTGCATTCTCAATAACTAACAGATGAGGCAAAAAAGTTTATGACAGAAAGTGCGATTCTACGTGCAAAGCATGCATAATAGGGGGCTTCAAAGTTGCTTATATGTTATACGACCATAGTTTCATATGTGAATTTGGGCCAGCCAATCAGAGTTAGAATATAACGGCATATACTCTGATAACTTTGAGTGCCCCTCGAGTGCTTCTATACTGCAATAGCAATGGACATCCATTGTTCGTTCAGCAGCTGACTTACATCATCATAGCTTCACATAGCTCACTTGCTGGTTAAAAGAGATACTTCATCTTTTTAATTATTTAATTCACCATAACACGCCCTGTCGCACGTAAACAAATTTTCTTAGATCTTGAGGAAGCTTTGGTATTTAGAAGAAATTATTTTCGTAGACAAATTTATCTTGCCTTGGAGGGCGGGAACTAAATTCCTGAGGTTATACTCAGGATGCAACGACATAGAAGAGGAAGATTTCAACGGGCGAGACAAGCGAGGGACAGGGAGAAGTGGAAATTTATCAGTCAAGAGTAGGGTTGGATTTTATAATGTATGTCACGTAGGGTACAACGTAACGATTCTTCAAAAAATCGAGACACTAGAGGTCGAGACTGATAGCACTAGGGAACGTGGGAGATTTATTTATTTATTTATTTTTAAATGTCTACCGAGCTAAAGCTATGACAAGAGCCCCATCCCTAGGGGGACACGGTGACTGTAAAGTAAAGTACGAGGATATTAAGAATAGCTGAAGGCTTAGTAAAAAGGAAAATTAGGGTGCAGCGAGCGCTGTACAGCGCACCCTCACATGGAAAAACGTCATGCAGCACGGATCGGGCAAATTTCTGTGAGGAACTTCGACCTTTCCAAAATGGAGGAGAAACGTTTAGCACCGCGCGCGGAGCTGAGGAGAAAATCAAGTGTCCCAAAACCTCGGCGGTGACCACTTGCGGCTAGCCGCTCACGAACCAGGGGGCAGAAAACTAAGTGGGTAGATGACTTGTCACCCCCACAGGTACAAGTCAAGAGGGCATCATCGTGACGGAATCTAGCGTGATACGCGCGAAAGTCTCCGTGTCCGGTCCGGCACTGAGTGAGATACCCGAGATTACGGCGAGGGAGATGAAGCTCCTCGGGGGGCTTCTTGGGGAAGGGCATCCCTGACTTACAATAGGTAGGAGGAGCATGATTTTGCCACCATGCAGAGGTCAGATCCCAAATATGCTGTTTCACCTTTGAACGGAATCCAGCGAGAGATGCGCCAGGGGGAGCTGGTAGGCGGGCAGCCTCACCAGCTAGCTTGTCGGCTAATTCGTTACCGGGTATGCCTACGTGGCCAGGCGACCACATCACGCGGACTTTGCCAGGGGCTGCGGTTGGCAGAATTCTCCTTGAGGGCCATTGTGAGGCGATGTGTCGGAAATTGAGAATCTCTTGCTGCGAGGTCTTCGATGGGGTCGCATCGAGAAGACGTCGTGCTGCCTCCTGATTGTCGAGGATTACGTGGATAGATGATGCAAGGTGAGTGAAGGGAGCTGTTACAGCAGCTTTAAGCCCTGCGAGGGCGCCGATGATCTCGGAGTCATAGACCTCGAAGTTAGGACCTAGCGGCACTCTCACTTCTGCTAAAGTGATTCCCTTGTGGAGTACGACGGCACCTGCCCCAGCAGCCCCATCTTTTTGTTTCGAGCCATCCGAGAAGACGAGTATGTCCCATGGAGGTAGACCTCTTATACGCCGGGTAGCTTCTTCAGGGGATAAATCGGCCCGAGTATGTATAGGAGGAACTCTATAGGAGGGTGGTTCAAGCCTAGGCCGGGGAAACGAGGCAACGAGCTTAGCTTTCATGGTAAGGCGGGTTAGCGCGCGAGAGTCGTTGGATCTTTTGACCAGAGGGTGGAAACTATCAGCGGTAGCTAGTCTAACTGCAGAATTGAGGCGGATTTCTTCAAGTAGAATATGTGCCGGTTTGAGCCAAACTTCTCTCAAAAGAGCTGCAATGGGAGTGGTTTTGTAT
Source organism: Podosphaera aphanis (assembly GCA_022627015.2). Lineage (NCBI taxonomy): Eukaryota > Fungi > Ascomycota > Leotiomycetes > Helotiales > Erysiphaceae > Podosphaera > Podosphaera aphanis. Next base: position 21,162 of record JAKRRZ010000012.1, read on the forward strand.
ACTGGGAGAATAGCTCTAGCCAAGTTGACCAGAGCTCGAGAGACCATATCCACAAGATGTTGTGATCGAGTAGAGGTGAGACGACCGCGCCGGAAAAAGGAGTGTCCCCGCCACCAAACCTCAGCGCCGTACAGGAGGACGGGTAGTGCCGCAGCTAGGGCTGCAGTGCGTAGAAAAGATGTGGGTACTCCACGGTTGGTATTACCAAGCTGTCGAATATGGGAGCTAATCCGTTGCGTCTTAGCGCTCCATTCTTGTACGTGTTGTTTAAATGAGAGCTTGGTGTCCAGGAAGACGCCAAGCCACCTCAGAGTTGAGTTGGAAGTTCTTGAGGCACCCTATATTATGACCGGAGGAGGGGGCTGGCGAGATCTATGAAGGTGTAGAATTTCCGTCTTGTTGTCTGCCAGAGAGAGTACGTTGTGATCGCACCAGCGGGTAATGCTCCCAACCCTGGAGGCGGTCAGCAGAGAAGTTTCGGCCAGAGTTTTTGCGACCGAGAGGATCGCCACGTCGTCCACGTATCCAAACATGGGAAAGCCGAGTTTAAACAAAGGCTCGAGAAAGAGAAGGAAAAGGATAGGAGGGGCAGGGGATCCTTGGGGCAAGCCATGCGGAATATCCAGGAAGTCACCAACAAATTCATCCACTCGGAGGCGCGCTTTCCTGCATGAAGCAAAGGACGCGGCCCAGTTAACGTATGGTTAAGGCCATCACTGTTCGCGAAGACGAACGGAAAGACGGCCAGGCTGGACACTGTCGAAAGCACTTTGGATATCAGGGGTGGCGAGAGTGCAGACTTGTTTTGACTCCCATGCTTTTTCGACATCATGGACCAGGCATTCTACGAGATCCACGGCAGACCTTCCAGGCAGCGCTCCGAATTGGGTGGGGGATATAATGCGATTTGACAAAGCCCAGAAGGCAAAGCGTCTTGCAAGGAGGCGTTCCAGTCCCTTCCCAAGAACTGGGAGAAGCGATATTGGTCGCCAATTGGCGGGGTCGGAGAGGTCATCTTTGTGTGGTTTAGGAATAATCACCACATCGGCGCGGCGGAAGATGCTGGGATGATGACCATATACTAGGCAAAGACGATAGAGGTGAACAATCCACGAGCGCCATGTGTTCACTGTCCAAATGAGGCGGAGGGCGGAGACAGAGAGGTGGTCATGACCTGGGGTAGTTGACGACACATCGAGAAGGCAATGCCGCACTTTATCTTCGTCAATGGAGAGTGGTGCAGGGATCGCGCGGCATGGGCAAGTATGGGTGTTCCTGGGGACATCCGGTTGACTGATCGTACGAGCGAGCTTGGTGCGAAAGAATATGTCTGCACGTTCGGTTGGGGTGCTGTACGTGACATTTTGAAAATGGATTGGAGGTGGGCCAAAGCAACTAGATAACTTTCGCCATCCGACAACTTTGTGGGCCTCCAAGATAGAAGACACCTAATCCAGCCTGGACCGCTTGTGTTCTCGTTAGGCTCGTCTGACGGATTTCCGGAAGTTTTGGTGGGCCTCGCTAATGAGAGATTGATCGCCGTTACGGCGAGCTTCGAGATACCGACGGCGATGGTCTGAGCACTCCTGATTCCAATAATCTTTGCATGGAACACAGGCAGGTCTCGGTGGGTTAGCTGAAAGCAAACATGCCGAGAGAGCGGCGATACCCGAAGCAGTCACTGCATCCAGAAGCTGAGGGGTTGGGACCTCAAAAGAAAGGTTCGGAGGTATGGTAGCAGAAAGAGCTTGACGAAACACTTCAGCGTTCTCGTCATTAAATTTGGGAAGCTTTAGCGTTGGGTGCCGCCTTTGAGATGGCGTGAGTTGGACGAGGCCGGATATCGTCTCATGGTCGGAGGTTGAATGTGCCTCCGGATCTACGCGGGCTGAGAGACCTTCCATGTTGGTCAGTACTAGGTCGAGGACGTGACCGGCGCGATGGGTGGGAGCTCCGTAGGGTAACGCCGACCTCAAGGAATAGAAGTCAATCCATTCAACAAAGCTACTGACGCCGGACGAACGAGAGACGTTGGGCTCCCATAGTTCGTGGTGCAGATTAAAATCTCCCACAATTATGGAATTTGGTTTGACCGGCCACCTTAGGAGAGCGTCGAGGCTCTCGGGCATCTGAGTTTGAGGCCGTCGGTATACATTTAATACCTCCAGAGAAGGAGAACACTGTAGGCGGAGGGCAAAGATATCAGGAGAGAGACCACAGTCCAACTGGATAGGTTGGAGGTTAGATTTCTTCCGAACATAAGTGAAAACGCGAGGGCGTGCGTTGCTCCAGTCGCGGTTAGGAGGGGTGAAGATTACATAGGCGGGGTGAGACTTCGTAACATTCTTGAAGTTTATTGTTTTGGTCCAGGGCTCCTGGACAAAGATCACATCATACTTGCCCTGACAGGCAGCTTGCAGAAGAATGAGGTGAGAAGATCCACCACGCCCAACATTTGCTTGGAGGAAACGAAGGCGAGGCGGGGGGTGCTCCTGTAATAGGCTCTATTGTTCATAGAGAGTAGGGTCGGGGAAATTAATAGTGGCTCGCCCTTGTGAATCTATTTCCATTGATCCAGAGGAGGTATTTTCGAGGGGAGTAAACCTATTTTGGCTAAAAGAGGGCGTACTTTGTGGGGGGATAGCAGAGGCTTCCACGGGAAGAGTCGAACCAACATTGCTGTCATGCTCTGAGGTGGTAGAGGCTGCTGCTCCTGCTGTTGCTGCTGCCTCAGCACGCCGTGTCTTACGCAGCTTGTTGCGGTTGCTTTTGCGAAGTTTCGTAACAACTTTCTCGGAGGGCTGGATAAGTTTACCCTTGTGCGGGCGTGGTCGGAGGGGGCAGTTGAGATCATCTGCAGGGTGAGGGCCCAAGCAGTTGATACAACGTCGAGTGTGCAAGCATTCTCCTTGGTGGCGAAGACTGCCACAGCGAGCGCACAAAGCTTGGATTTGACAGCGTGAGGATTTGTGAAACCCGAAACAAGCTTCGCACTGCACTACCTTAGGATTGGGGATGTAGCGCCGGGATGGGGCTCTGTCGACGATTCGAAAAGTGGAAACTTCTTTTGGAAAGAAGATGACCGCCGTGTGGAAAGGATCGTGCGTACCTTCATGCTGCGACCAGTGGGCGTTAGATGGAGTGACGCCAGTCTGTGCCTGAGCAATATTCCTGACATCATCGACCGTCGTAGTGACCAGATTGGACACCGGAGTCCAAATGGTGCGTGGTATGCGCTTGACAACATACCCAATGCGATCCTCCGCTTGGTGTAAAGATCCAGAGAGAGAGGCCTTGATGGTGTCAGAATTTACTGTCGCCAGTTTCAGTGAATCTTCGGTCGCAAAGGTGATACTGAATCCACTGGAGTTGCGGGAAACGGAGGTGATACCGTCCTTGAGGCCAGGGACGATCTGTATGAGAGCAGCCTTGACTGCAGTTGGGTCAGCTCTGAGGAGAGGGGCATCATCAGACAGGCGAAAGATAGCCTTGGGGTCCTTAAAGTTAGCTGTTGGAGTCTGCCCCGCTATGCGAGATGGCCGATTGACAGTGGGACGAGCCGGAGCCAAGGGTACAGCGGCGGGAGGGCTGGCGACGGTCGCTGCCCAGTTACGAGGTTGGTTTGACATAGTGACGGGAGGTCGAGAGGGAACGTTATGGCTGGGCGTAGGAAGAGGGCTCGCCGGTTTGTGCTGTTTAGGGGAGTCGTGGCGCATAGGGTGCCCAGAGGCAACCGCGAGGAGAAAAACGTCCATCTGCTCGCGCACGAAGGACTGGATGAGCGGATCAGCATCTTCGACGGCTGACCAAAACTTGTTATGGAAAGATTGGACCCAAGTAGCTCGACCCTTCGCAACGCGCTGGACAAGCTCGAGCTCTTCAGCGACGCGCTGGGCCAGGGGAGGTGGTTGTTGTGATTTGGCCATCACGGGCGCGATGACCAAACTAAAATGCACTTAATGGATATCGACTTAGTGGAATCGAATTTTAGGGAATAGCTGGATAGGAATAGGAAGACGTGAGCGGTGAAATTGGAACGTGGGAGTCTTAATGAACGCTGTTTCGACGTGTGCGATTGTCACGAGCATCCAGAGGGGTTAAATCGTGGCCGACGGATATCAAAATAATATAGATGATTCTAGAAGATCTTAATATCCTGAATATGTTAAATTTAGTTTTGCTGTAATTACCAATATTGTGGACATAAAAGTTGGTTGAAATCATAGGTTGGTTGTATACAGTGGTAGTGTTGTTGGGGCCCACAGAGGGGCCCATCGTTTTAGGGGTTTTATTCCCCATCTGTACATTTTAAACTTTACGGGTTTCCTCGACCATCTACACTTTTCACACTACATGCACAGAATTACCTTAAGTGTTAGTTAAGAAAACTATGCATGAAAGATAATTAAGAGATGCTTTCTACGTGGAAATACATCTATAAGAACATCAATTTCTAATTAACCTTCACTACCAGACTGAATCACTTCACCATGATCGGAAACTACCACCCTACTTTGTCTCGACAACAAGAGAAATTTCAACCTACTAAAGAAATTTCCAACTGGTTTTCTAGACAATTCGAATACTTATAACAAGCCCAATCCTCTTGCATTTATCTTCAACTTCGAACGTCTTTGAACCTTCCGGACGTCCCTTGTTAGAAGTATGTCGTCAACTGATGATCACGATGTGCGATTGGTAGTGGAAGCTCTACTAGACTTGTGGGCAGGTATTAAATGTTTTCCGTCTTGATCGCATGATGTGAGCTAATTGATCAGTTGTAAAGGATCTTCTAGGATTAACTCAGAATAGGGTGTCTCAAGCTTTTCATGACTCCAGAAGCCAACTATCTAAACCTTCACTCTCTCATCTTAAAACAGATCACCATCCTTTAATTATTAGTGCAATTGATGTGTTACTATCAATGTACTCAGCGTTTAAGGACTACAGTTCCCGGCTCAAGTCAAGTGTGGGATCTTTAGAAAAACAGCCCTTACTAGTTATCAAACTAACTGACTCGGTTGGTTGCATAACTGGTGAGAAATATAGCGTGCGGTGGATCCTCAGTGGGGGAAGGCCAAGTCATCACATCCCACCCGACTCCGATGTCTGTGCTCGGTGCTTAAAAGGAGGCAGGAAGCCATATGATGATGGTAAAGGAGTCTTCCATAAAAATATTCCTACGGACCAATTTCACACTTCGCAGCAGAAACATTACCGCCTTAGAGGAGGTGCAAATCGCTTTCTTACCCCTGAAAGCCTTTTTGCTTACAGTGATGTATCTAGTGTTGCCAGTAGGAGTAGTAATGAATCGCACCAATCTGTAGATACAAGTCAGCCACAGCAAAATGATGCACCTCGACCTCCGACACATCAGCCACAAATCCTTCAAACTTTCTGGCCCCCAACATTACTCAGACATGCTCATCGCGGCCCCGAAGTAAGTTTACAAGCAGTGAATAATCTCATAAGTGGGTTGGAGCAGCTTAGGTGCGCACGCAATTTTATAGAACAAAATGCTCAGGAATTTAAAGGAGCAATAAGTCAACATCATCTCTCATTTACGTTTAATGAAGCCGAAGTCGAATTTCCGGTTGATAGTGAACCATTTAAGTTGATCAGAAAAATCCAAGCGATGAAAAATCATCTAGTGGGAACTCTCCAAGCCAACTTCCGCACAGTGTCTTGGTATGTCGCACCTGCACTGCCTTCTGGTGCTCAAGAACTGGTACGAGATCTTTTAAGAGATATGTTTAATTCAGTATTTGATTATACGAATCAGCAAGAAGATGAAATTTTCCGCTGGATGTACCCAACAATAGCTCAACGAATCTTGGTGTTGGCAAATGAAGGTCTAAACCTGACAGCAGAGGGTCTAGATATAGCTTTTCGTCTATTGACAATCATCGATGCCCATATGACGCGTGCAGAACACTGGGTCAATGTTGTCAATATTCATGATAACGAACCAACACATAGAAATGAGCAAACACATGACATCGAAGGAACATGTGCTCAAGATTGGGTCAATGTTGTCAATATTCATGATAACGAACCAACACATAGAAATGAGCAAACACATGACATCGAAGGAACATGTGCTCAAGATTGGGTCAGCGCTGTCACTAGTTACGAACAATATACCTATAACGACGAACAACCGCATAATAATGAACAGGTACACAACAATGAGCAATTTCATAATAATTTATAAATTCTTAACGATAAACAGACGCATAAACATGAAAAAATATATAATGATTAAGGAATACGTGCACGTGCGCGTGCACGAGATTGGGATATTGTTATTAATAGTCATATCAACAAAAAAACACATAACGACAAACAAATTGGTGTCGATGCGTAGGACCACAACGAGTTTGCACGCTGGGCTCTTCTGGGAATAGATACGGAATGTTGATTACAAATAGTGTTGTTAACTTTGCAGCGCAAAGTTGCAGTGTATACTTTCCTTGCTATCAAATTCTATCCCCAAATGGCACTTGTCCTCACAGTTATCTCTGAAAAGGTGGAGATCTTATCTGTGAAGCAATTGAATAGCAATGTGTAAAAAACTCTAAAATCAATAAGCTTCATGTCATGATTGGGCCTAGAGGCTACGCACCCCCAAAATCGTCGCACTTTTTCAAGATACTTTCCAACAATCACCGTCAAGCTAAAATTCATCAAAAGAAATGTCAAAGAGTCCCTAAAGATATCTTATTTCTGTGTAAATTGACGTTCTCGCGGCCTCACGGCTAAAATGTAATATGTACATGTAATGGAACCCCTGACACTTCCCATGACGAGTTTTCTGCGCTGTTGTCATACAAATATGCATGTAGGTAATTTCACTTTAGGTTAAAAAATTCGTAATAGAGCGATTTATATTCGTTGACTCTCAAGACGACCAGAGTAGCTGCAAAGCCTACGTCTGCAGATCTTTAATGCTTCTATGCATGTATATATGCCTTGATACAAGAGTGTCCCTGGCTTGGTCAATTCTTCACCATCGCAAGAGTGCTGTACAGTTGCTCGTCCAAGATCCATTGCTCGCATCTGTTTCCGGAGTTTTTGTAATGGGAACGAGAGATACGGACGCTGCACGTAAACTATCCCACAAAATAATCCATATTTATCTATGAAGGGTAGTTAAAGATGGGAGAATCGCGACTCTAAATAATCCTCGACGACCCGCCAAGCCCCTATTCTTTTAGACAAGCGCTCCCTAGCTTCTTAAGCGAAGCCCCTTTCTTGCCACTCGGGTAAATGACAAGGCTGGGCCCGTAGGATAGCCCAGACAACCAGCAACGGGTTTAGCCCGTAACAGTTTTTGCTCCATTCCTTGGCGCCTTCACTTGCAGCAGCTACGATGTCAGCTTCCATGCTGTTCTGTCGCTGTGCATTCCAGGATCTAGCACCGCCATTGGAGTATATCACAGATGCGTGGACGGATTTTCTGTCGTCCTGAGCCCCCCCGGTGGCATCGATATACATGTCAAAAGCAGCATGAGGATGCATACTCATTCTACTTTTCTCCGGGTTGGCTGCTGAATAAATTATACCATCGTGGGCAATCCGCTGTAGGTATCGTAGGAGATGTTTCGAGTGATTAAGAAAAGATTGGCGGGGTTTGGACATAAACCTTGCCAGTTGGCCTACGGCGTAAGATATATCTGGACATGTGTTGTTTGAAAAATAGATACTGATCCAACGATTTGTCTAAATAAAGCTAAGTTTCGGCATCTGGTCAGTCATCTTCGTCTCTTTCTTTGAGAACCGTTGCGCTGTCGAAGGGAGTGGAGACTCCATTACAACTCTTAATTCCGAGTGGCTCCAACAGTCTTCTAACACATGATTCCTGGTTAGTAGTTAAGATTCAGTTATTTCTATCTCTTCTTATTTAGAAGGCAACAAAAGTCTCAGCATGACCTAGGTCTTTGCATTTCCATTTGTTCATAATCTTTTTCTTGATTTTATTGACAAGAGGTCTAGGGCCAGAGATTAGTATATCGTCAACAAATAGAAGGATTGTATCCTTTCTTACTTCTCCCCTTTTTGTGACGATATAAATAAATTGGGGTCTGAGTCTTCTTACTTGAGATCCATCTTATAGAAGCATCTTTTCACCCCGAAGAACCATTCTCGGGGAGACTGTATTAGACCGTATAGTGCTTTTTTCAGTTTCAAGTAGAAGTTAGTTTTATCGCCTCGGATCCATAGTTGAAGCAAGTAGAATTATTCAGGAATCCCCATGTAGTTGGGTTTTCTGAGTGTAGGGTCAAGGAAAGCTGAATTGACATCTAGATGATCTAGTTCCAAATCATGTATGGCTGCATATGAGAGCATCGCTCTTAATTTAGAGAATCGTATTACTGATGCAATTGTTTCGAAGTAATCTATTTCGTATTGTTGCTGATATCATTTCTCAACAATTCTTGCCTTCCTTCTAGCAATCGATCCGCTAGCGTTCAACTTGTTACATAAGACCCAACGTGAGGAGATAAGTTTTTATTTACTCAAATCTCAACGATCTCTTTGGAAAATTTCGGAAGTATTATTTTCCTCGAGAGGTTTCACCTCATCGAGAAGTGAAGCTTGCTGTGCGACCTTGTTTTCTGAAAAAGCCTGTTGAAGAGTTAGCGCTTCGAAGAGAATCGCAGGTACACTAATCAAGGATTATTGTTCTCCGTGTTTAATATGCAGAGCATTGAGAGCTTGAACCATAATGGTAACGCTCTTTCCAAAACCTTTCATGCCTTCGTTGTCACGATTTATTCCGAAAAATTTGCTCCATTGAGTGACGATCTGAAGGTAGGTATTATGAGTGAATTTCTCTGGTTTATTTTTATTTGGGCGAGTGTCTTCGCTTGGGCCTTGAGCACTTTCGCTAGGTCTCTGATGAGTGCCGTGAGGCTCTACAACAGCATCTGAGCTTAAGCATCGAGAACTTGCGTTCCCGAGCGCTCAGCATCACCTTTATGAGTGACCAGTGAAAAACAATATTCTAACACCTTAGGTCTAAATTCAAAGATTCTGCCGCTGACACTAGCTGATCAGACCAAGTGTCATTGAGAAGTAGCAACTCGCTCTCATTCAGCTTTTGTCTAAGCTGCTGCCACTGGGGCTTCGTTGTATCTCGTGGAAACAACGTTTGGGAATATATGATCCCTAAATTTGCAGGTAACGCTGAGTTGCTGAATTCCAGAATCTATATTGAGTAGTATCCAAGTTGTAGTGTTCTGTATACCTACAAATATCCAGTCTGTTTCAATGTTAGCAGAGAACTTGGATGAAACGGGTTTAGTTTGTGTTTGAAACCAATGGCAAAGCAGCACAGCCGAGAACCCTTAGATTCTTCAAGTCGATCTTTTTATTGGAGAATGCCGAAATTGGCGTGATATTTGAGCCAGGTCGAGTATCATTGGGGCCATAGGGTAGTGCTGATGTAGATAGTCTATTCCGGATGTACATCGCATGCTGAATAGTATAACACCAGTAGAATTTCCATTCTAGTTTTGCGTGAAAGATCATCGATTTGGCCAGTTGGGCAAGATATTCGATGGCTCGTTCTACAACATCATTCAAGGAATTTTTACAGCGTGGTGATGAATGGGTTTCGATTCCGATATCCTTACACCAGTATTTCCATTCTTGACCAAATTCTCCTGATCTATTATCTACGGTAAAGAACTCTAATTTTTCACCCGAACTTAATTGAAGATGAGCGGCGAAAATTTCTTTCATAGCAGGAAGACAGTTTTGTGTGCTTTTACTCTTGAGTAAACGAATCCATCCACACCTTGCCGCATCATCAATGACGACCATAAAAGAACTATATCCTCTTATTGATGCCAGTAATTTGCCAGAGATATTAACATGCAATCTACGAGCTGGTTGAGAGGTTCGGTTATCGGTTTTTTTTCGAAAAAGTTTCTTACATTTTCCCCCTAAATAATACTCGGAAGTATTCTGTCTCTTGCTGATTACTCTGGGGTTACCAGGTATGCTGGGAAGTCTTGATACAGTCTTTTAGCTGGCACGAGCAAGTCTAAAGTGCCATTGCTCAGAATCATTCATAGGTACTCTCGACATCTCTTCAGTTGGCGTGGAGGTACTATTTGTAAGCTGATGAGCATAAATTAAACTTGGAGTATTTCTTCTGTTATTTGAAATAATGAGAGAAGCTTTAAGTAACACAGTCCCTTTCTTCTTTTCTACTGCGAAGCTGTTATCGAATAAAACTTTGAATTTATCCTTGTTGTATGCGGAAACCAAGATTGACCCGATTTACTTCAAGGCTGGAACGTACATGACAGCTATGAGTACGAAGTCGCCAATATTACAGGTTCCGTATCCATCTGATGGCCAGGTAATCCAATTCTTATCCGCAGTTGATACATACATGAGTGAAGTCCCTGCTGCGGCCACTAAAATATATTGTGGCTGCGGAATCGACTTTCCACTTCGACAGTTTGAATGGGGTCGAGAACAGGGCAGTTTCCATCACCATATTCGCATATGTTTTGGAATTCATAGAGTCATCACGAAGACATAGATTTCGTGACTCTTATGCTAGATTTAAATTTTCGTCTCTGCCCGAGTCCGTTGGAAATATGATTTCGCGCCTTTGCCCGAATATAAGAATCCTTTTTCGAATGACCCTTCCTTCTACAAAAAAGTACATTTTTCATAACTTTTGTCACATTATCTCTAGAATTAGAGGAAAATTTGTTTCCTCCCCGAGTCAGATGATTGCTTTTCTGACTTTTGCCCCTGAAACCACCTCTCCCATGATTTTTCGTATTTCGAAAATTTCCATTAATCCCTTTTCGATCTTTACCGTTGGCTTCATTATTTTCGACTGCTGTATTCGCAGATTGGAAAACAGGGGAATACTGACCGCTTATTCTACGGAATGCTTGTAGAGTAGACGATAGAGATATTTTCATCTGAGTACAGAGCAAATGAATCTGGTGCCATTCGTGAATCTCTTTTGGAACATTATTGAGCACTATAAGTATTCTTTGTAAAATATTCTATTTGATTAAGGCGCTGGAAGTGTCAGGAAGAGAATTTCGAATACCTGTTAGTTGTCGGTGATATTCGGTGATTGACATTTTGGTCGGATCAAATGGAAGGGTGGAAAATTTCTCGAGGAGCTCATCTACAGATCCATTGGAGTCATCCTTGAGCTTCGTTATTTCAATCCACTGAGCGTTGGCATCTCTATTCTTCTTTGTCATTTCGAAATTTTCGGTGTGTATGTTCGGGCTGATAGATCCGAAGAAGATTGTAACAGCACGTTCATTTAGGTTGACTCATTCAGTCAATGTTGTGAAACGGTCAGTGCGCAACTAAATTACATACCTAACTTGGACTAGTTGTCAAGTGATATTCAGGGGTAACACTGGATGTGCATGTATAATAAGTCTGGCACACGCAGTCGTAGAATGGTAGTCAATATAATCCCTATCGTTTCTTCCACCAAGCTTCCACACTAGAATAGTAATTCCACTGTGATCATTACATCGTAGGACACTATTTACAATAGTCAATTCTTTTTTCGGTGTAGCTTCTGGCCTGAACCTTTTTCCAGTAACTATGGATCACAATCCAGCTGCTAGGAGTACTAGCTTTAGGCTTGAGTCAAAACCCGTAAAGTTGTCCAAGTTAAATATTTTTACAGGACCCCATAGAGTATTATTCACTCCATTCTTGTGGTCAATTCCAATTGGGTATTTGTCTCCATTTTCGATCCTTTAGGGGTGAGAGAGAAAATAGGCTACCGGACTATAACCTGTCTTGCAATTTGGACATTATTTTTTATGTTTTCCGGATTGCTATAGCTCTGGTGTGCTCTTTCAGGTATTACAGAGAATCTTTTTTACAGGCAGACGAAGCACTCAGTAAAAGCCAGAGTATTTTTGAGATATTGTATAGCGATAAAATTACTAGTCCATTCATTTTTTGGATAGCGTAGAATGCCTTTAAGGTTTTACTTTTGGGAGCCAGGTATTTTATGGTTTGATGTTCTTGACATAATAAAGGGTTGAATATAACTACTGGTAGCCCTTATCATCTCATATATTGATGCCCACTCGAGTGACTCTAACGATCTAATAAAGGTCTATTTTTAGAGATCTTGTAATGCTTGTGGGTTTGCGGAGCTCCACGAACAATGCCATGCATGCATGCATGATCATCAAGTTGCCAGATTTTTGGTTTCCGGGTATTCTAGCGACTTTACATCTCCTGGAGCTGGTGTAGATCTGCAAACTTGTAAATAATCTTGTAGTATGCGAGTCGCGTGAACAAAGATAATAAAAAGAATGATTGGACAACTCTCTGGCTACGATACACTTCCTTCACCTTGAGACTAATTATCAATAAAGATGTACTTATTGTTCATCCTTGCGGCAACTTGGATTGATAATTTTTATCATACCCGAAAAGTGTGAGAGCTGCCCAGTTTAGAGACTAATTTTGGGACATTTTTATTTGCGTGGAGTGACTGATTTCAATAGTACAGTTGAACCTGTCTAAATGCAAGAGAAGTGGGCCACGGAACTTTTTGCCACCAAATATTTTAGCGCCTGCAGATTTTGCAAATCCAAGAGTATCATGCACGTGTCCATACGTAGATCTAATTATACTGTGGTACCAGTGTAGATTTGGCACAGCGGGCAAGACTTCGCACAACCACAGCACCTTCAATATGTGTATTCATAGAAAACAAAATTCAAGGGAGAAGTAATGAAGCTGCGCACAGAAGGGTTTTCTCGGATTTTGATTTCTCTGAATGTTGAAGGTGCTGTTGTTATGTGAAGTCGTACTCCACTGTGCCAAATGTACCCTGGTACCACAGTAGGACAATCTACATCTCTGGTTGATGCCATTTTTGCTTCCATACACGTATATATGCGAGTGTTGGTCGAAATTACCGGTATCTGACGATATATAAACATTAACTTGTATTGTTGTTTACAGTTTACGAAAGTATTAAATACACGCGTCTGAACGTCATGTGACTAGACGCTAGTCATTCTATTACCGACAGCGAGAAATTCCCTCCTCGATTCATTGGGAAGTCTCAACGTCCAAGGTCATCATCTGGAAAGAAGAAGGCTGATGAATATGGCTTGGATGACAAAGGATATCTTCTTCTTATGGTTGTCAAGCTTTGATCGCAAGATAGGACATATTCCAGGAAGAAAAGTTCTGCTTTTGCTTGACAACTTTTCTGGACATGGGAAAATCGGATAGTTGCCTGCACTAGACAACACTACTGTACATCTAAGCTGCAGCCAATGGATGCAGGAATCATTGCCTCGTTTAAGACAAGGTACAGAAAGCAGCAACTTCAGCACGCCATCATATTAAGTGAAGGAGGATCTTCAAAGCTTTACGAAATTGATTTACTTACTGCCATGAAGTGGACGGACAAAATTTGGAATGAAATTCCAAATACAGTTCATCAAAATTGCTGGCAGCACACAAAGATCTTGCAACAATCCACAGCCCCAGCTGCTTACGACGATACGTCAGCAGTTCGTGGAGAGGTTCAGGCCCTCCTCCAAATGGCTGTTAGTGTGCCGGAGAATCGCATGTCGGTTGAAAGTTTTGTAGAGTTTCCAGATGAAGCAAATATGGAAAGCATTTCCATGGAAGAGTTAGTTGATTCTGTGATAAGATAGTCAGACTCTGGGGCATTAGAACAAGCAGAAGAACTTGAAAGACCTTATCCTTCCCTTAAAGATGTGAATATAGCACTTGCACTAACGTATGATTAGGCACACCATTCCTCTCAAATAGGAAAGTCTCTTGATGTTGATCTCAAGGCAATTGATACTTTACTGGAGAGTTATAAATGGAAGAGGATAAACTCGAAACGACAAACTAGTATCCAATATTTCTTTAAGCCTGTATGAATGATCATGCATATATATGTACAATGGTGTAGAACTCCAATGAAATACATGCGCACGTAAATGTGTCTCAATTTGGATTTTTCTGCTTTAATATGTAATTAATTACTTTCAATTTTTGTTGGAGAATTCTGAGTCTAAATGCAAAATCAAGGTTTAGTCAGCTTTTTGCAATCTATAGAGGTTTTTCCTAAATGCAAAACCAGTCTAAGTGCAAACTTTTTTTCCACTGAGGGTTTGCATTTAGACAGGTTCAACTGTAGGTTCATTCATGAAACAGGGTGTAACAATTCAAGGTCTCCTTACTATGATCTTGTAAATCTTTGGAGATTTTCCGTCCGTGTCCCATTTTTTAAGCGAGGATATCGTCATTTGTTTAAAAATAAATAAATACAACTCTAATATCGCTTTAGCTGACAGGCCACCAATGTCTAGGTTGAAGTTCGGCTCTGCGGATATATTACCTATGTCCGCGGAGAAACACATGTATATTCAAGCATGAAGGTTTTTATACTTTATAGCATACATCTAATACTGTTTCCAATCACAGTTGGAAGTCATAGCAGTAGTGATAGGGCATACATTTCGATTTCTAGGCGCAACTCCAGCATGAGATTGAACGGAGGCAATTTGATGAATGCGGTGATTTCATCGCCCTATCTCCTGATAACTAAACTATCAGTATTGTGCGCTCCATTCATTAGCTGATTGGGCCAGCGTTTTTCCCATGTCTTGGGTCATCTTGCTTTAGCTTGATAGATCTGGCACCAAGCTGTATGTCGTCTGGAATAGTTACCTTCTGTCCCCACAGACAGAATTGAGTGTTGTGGGCTCGCCTGCGCAGAGGCAGCTTGAATAGATCCGATTGTTTTGCTTCTCGTGTCCGGCTTGAACCCATTGGAGTCATCCGATAAATCACCGAGTAGGATTTAATCAGAGCCAAGTTGAAAACCATGCCCTATGATATTTGTGTAGGGCGCCGTATTACAGGTATACATTTCCCTCAGTTTAATACAGTCTTACCTCGACTGTTCACTATCTTCTGGCCTTCCTGTCGATGAGAGCTGTTTTGTTTTGTTAGGTTGAGGATAATCTGAACCCAAAGATAAAATTCCATAGCGATGCCTTCAAAATCTTTAACTCGAGGTTTAAACCGACAAGCCTAGATTAGTACATGCACACCGACCTCCTTATGTATATATAAAGGTATTCTAGCAATTAATTAGATTAATACATAAAGGGATAATGGTGTGTTCGTCCCTTTCGTATAATATCCAAAATTGTTCACGTGCCCAAGTATAATTGCCCTCCCCTGAACTCATCTCACCCCTCTCATCGATCTCAATCAATAATGAATTCCGACTAAGTTCCCTAGATTACACCTATCACCAATCTACACTTTCATCTCGGGCCTCAATTCTAGCTCATCCCACCTATCTAAACTGCTACTTGTATCCGCTTGTCCTCCAACGATTCCAATCTCTCAAGCAGGGCGGGGCAGCCTCAACGTTTGTTCGCTTTCATTGAGTACTTTAGCCTCAGCTTCAAAGTATTCTGTGGACTTTAAGTGATAACATCAAAATGTCTTGGAAATTAACAAAAAGTTCGCCGAGTTTTATGCTACCCTACTCGTGACGAAATGTGTGCACCTATGCTAACGCAACAATACTAGAACTGAAGGAGACTCATCTGGGCCCTTTATCTAGCCCCTTCTCTCGTACTCCATCTGCCACCACTCTTTCTGCAGATTCTGTAAAGGAAGAAAAGGCCAATTCTAGTAATGGCCCCGCCGCTACTGGCCCCACTGCGCCAACCGAAATTGGAACAGGTATGCCAGCAAGCACAACATCATCAGACGACATGCTTATCTAGACCAGCCGCCCCAGAGTCTTCTGTTGCACCATCTCACGGGGGGCCTGCACCAGGAATCCTCATCGTAACATTATACGAAGGCTCCGGCTTTGCCCTTCCTGACCAACACAAGCATATATTCACCACCGGTCATTCGGGCTCGGTATCACAAGGAAATGGCTTTAGTGTCGCTGGGTCTGTAAGGTCAGGTAACCAGCCACAGAGTAGCACCGCTGGATCATTCTCAACTAGTTCACGACCCCAGACTGCATCTGCTGGTGGATTCAGTGGTGTTCCAACAAATCATGGAAGAATTTCATCAAAATATCTCCCATATGCGCTATTAGACTTTGACAAGCTGCAAGTTTTTGTAAATGCAGTTTCCGGTACACCAGAAAATCCTCTATGGGCAGGGGATAATACTTCTTTCAAATTTGACGTTTCTAGGGTCACTGATCTAGCGGTACATCTTTACTTACGAAATCCGTCTGCCCCTCCAGGTACTGGTCGTGCTCATGATATTTTCTTGGGCGTGGCACGCATAAACCCGCGATTTCAAGAAAGTCATAAGTACGTGGAAGACTCCAAACTTAGCAAGAAAGACAGAGAGAAAGCGGCGACAGAGTGGGCAAAAAGCGAAAAAGCACTCGGTCATTCCGGAGCTCAGTGGCTCGATGTAGCATACGGGTCAGGAAAAATCCGTATTGGCGTCGAGTATCGGGAAACTAAGACCCAATCTCTCAAGATTGAAGATTTCGAGCTCCTAAAAGTCGTCGGAAAGGGTAGCTTCGGAAAGGTCATGCAAGTAAAAAAAAAAGATACCCAACGTATTTATGCATTGAAAACTATCCGCAAAGCTCATATTATATCTCGATCGGAAGTTGCGCACACCCTGGCCGAACGATCGGTTCTCTCTCAAATCAACAATCCATTTATTGTCCCTCTTAAGTTTACCTTTCAATCGCCCGAAAAATTATACCTTGTTTTGGCCTTCGTCAATGGCGGAGAACTCTTCCACCATCTTCAGAAAGAACAGCGCTTTGACATAAACAGGTCGAGATTTTATACCGCAGAACTTTTATGCGCTCTGGAGTGTTTACATGGATTCAATGTCATTTATCGTGACTTAAAGCCTGAAAATATTCTTCTTGATTACTCGGGTCACATTGCCCTCTGTGACTTTGGATTATGTAAAATGGAAATGAAAGATGAGGACCGCACAAATACTTTCTGTGGTACGCCAGAGTATTTGGCCCCAGAACTACTCCTTGGTCAGGGCTACACTAAGACTGTAGATTGGTGGACTCTTGGTGTACTTCTATTCGAGATGTTAACTGGTTTGCCGCCATTTTATGACGAAAACACCACCGAGATGTACCGCAAAATTCTTTCTGAACCTCTTCATTTCCCAAGTCAGGAAATTGTCCCACCCTCTGCAAAAGATCTCCTTATCAAACTTTTGAACCGCAAACCCGATCAAAGGCTCGGGGCTAACGGAGCATCTGAAATAAAGGCACATCCATTTTTTCATAGTATCGATTGGCGAAAACTCCTACAACGAAAATATGAACCTACGTTCAAACCTAACGTAGTAAGTAATCTAGAATTTCTTCACGAATAATAATGCTTATTAAAAATAGATTGATGCACTTGATACGAAGAATTTCGATGCTGAGTTTACGAGAGAAGCACCCGCTGATTCATATGTTGATGGTCCTATGCTCTCTCAAACGATGCAGCAGCAATTTGCCGGTTGGTCTTACAATAGACCGGTTGCCGGATTGGGTGATGCCGGTGGTAGTATTAAGGATCCATCATTTGTTGGCAGTATCAAGGAGAATAGATGAAGTTCACAACGCTTCAGCTTCCTTTATTACAGAATCGCTGATGGTGCAGCTCGCGAGAGGCTGTTGCGTGCCATAACTCTTTTACAGAAAGAGAAGAAACGCGTTAAATATGGCTAGTTAGAAACGTTCCAAGAAACGTTATTGCCTGAGCTGGTCTTGGCGTTTACATGGACTTAGTGCTTTATGCATTTTATTGGAAGAATGCATCGAAAGTTAGCTGGCTGACTAGTTGTACTTCACAAAGATGATACACTAAATTGGGCTACAATAAATTACTATTGAGCTCGCTGGAATACACCGTAACCCGAATGTTTGAAATGTATGGTAGACCTAATTTTGAAATGACCCTGAACAATTTCAAGGAAATAGAACTGTATGATATGTACAAGGATAATTAGAGTTGTGATTTCAAAAACTTGAAGAATAATTCTCAGCTACCTAACCAAACATTGGAAGAATCCGGCAGCTGTTAACACACACAACCACCATTAAGCGGAGAGATGGGACTAACTTATTCCAACCCTGGGACGCATTTTAATGAATGGATAGTATGGAGATTCCTAAGCTTGAGTATATATGTGGGGTAGACTTTTTTGGATCTAATTAACGCGGGGAAATTTGTTCTACTCCCAAGGGTAACAGATCATTTTCATAGCACATATTTCACGTTTGAACCACCAATTCTATCATTGTATGGGCCAATTTTGATCATAGAGGTATGCCATCAACGTATTTTTCTAGCATCGGCTTTTAACAAGAAAAGAAAGATATCAAGTATGGTTACTGCAGATAAATTACCGTCATGGGCGACTCTACAGGAGCACCATAACACAATCGGAAAATCTCTTGTGCTCAAGGAAGAATTCAAGAAGGATCCTACTCGTTTTGAAAAGTTCTCCTTCACCTTCTCAAACCCTGCCGATGATACAGAAATTTTATTCGACTTCAGCAAGAACTTATTCACAGAAGAGACTCTCAAAATTCTAATTCAAGTAGCTACCGAAGCCAAAGTCGAAGAGCTTCGCAATGATATGTTTAAGGGTGTTAAAATAAATTCCACAGAAGAGCGAGCAGTTCTGCATACAGCTTTGAGAAATGTGAGCGATGAGGCCACTATTCTGGTAGACGAGCAAGATGTAATGCCGGGTGTACGGAAAGAGTTAAAACATATGGAAGAATTTAGTGAAGCAATACGGAGTGGAGAATGGAAAGGTTTCACCGGTAAACCGTTAACTACTATCATCAACATCGGAATCGGTGGCTCGGATCTGTAAGTTTTCTGTGCTCACTCTTGGTGATGATTGAGGACTAAGAAACCGCTCTAGCGGCCCCGTCATGGTTACAGAAGCTCTTAAGTACTACGGCGATCGAAATCAAACTCTCCATTTCGTTTCCAATATTGATGGGACTCACCTCGCAGAAGCTCTACAAGATTCTGACCCGGCGACAACATTATTCCTTATTGCATCAAAAACTTTTACTACTGCTGAGACAACTACAAATGCAATAAGTGCAAAAGAATGGTTTTTAAAAGAAACAGGTGGAAATGGTGATATTGCTAAGCACTTTGTGGCCTTATCTACAAATGAGGCTGAAGTCACCAAATTTGGTATTGACGCCAAGAACATGTTTGGCTTCGAGAACTGGGTTGGAGGTAGATACAGTGTATGGTCTGCTATCGGGCTTTCGGTGGCTATTCATATCGGATTCAAGAATTTTCACGACTTCCTTAAAGGTGCACACGCTATGGATATGCATTTTATTGAAACCCCTTTGGAAAAGAATATCCCAGTTATTGGTGGTCTATTAAGTATCTGGTATTCAGATTTCTATGGTGCCCAAACTCACCTAGTCTCTCCATTTGACCAGTATCTTCATCGATTCCCCGCCTATCTTCAACAGCTTTCCATGGAATCCAATGGTAAAGCTGTCTCTCGTAGCACAAACAACTTTATCAAATACACTACTGGTCCGATTCTATTCGGTGAGCCAGCAACCAACGCTCAGCACTCTTTCTACCAACTTCTACATCAAGGCACTAAACTTATTCCCACGGATTTTATTCTTGCTGTTCAGTCTCATAATCCAATCAATAATAACAAGCACCAAAAAATGCTTGCCTCTAACTTTTTTGCCCAAGCTGAGGCACTGATGATTGGGAAAGATGAATCACAGCTTAAAGCAGAAAAGACTCCAGAAAAGTTACTGAAGCACAAGACATTCCTCGGTAATCGTCCAACAACGTCTATCCTTGCGGATAAAATCACACCTGCAACATTAGGTGCGTTGATCGTGTACTATGAACATGTGACATTTGTTGAAGGTGCAATTTGGGACATTAACTCTTTCGACCAATGGGGCGTTGAGTTGGGTAAGAGCCTAGCAAAAAATATTTTGGGAGAGCTAGAGGATAAAGAGCAAGCACAGGATCATGACTGCAGTACCAGTAGCTTAATCTCTCTCTTCAAAAATAAGATGGCAAAAATATGAGACCTCAAACTTCTAGACAAACTGAAGTCTCTCACCGCTAGTCATCCCTCGATACAATCGTGGGGGCTTTCTAGACTTTTTCCACGATGTCTTGTGCTTGGTGGTGTCCCGAAGGAGCAAAATCCATTATTTATCTTAGTATATTTGTATCTATTATATTCTTGCAAAACTGATTATGGACATCCAAGAAAGAAAATCTAATGAGCATTTCTGAATCAAACTTGTTTGGGTCCGACCCTACAGGCAGTCATAAATGCTTGTTCCACAGGATATTTGAAATGTTCACCTTAGTACTTTTGTCAGAGCAGCCATACTCTTCCGATTTAGTCCATTCATATTCCTCGTTTGCAGCCTTAAGATATGGGGTGCTCAACACATATTAGATATCCATCACCCACTTCTAGCCATCCCTGTGTTATCCCGAGCTCAATCAACCTTTTATTGATGATATTCTGCTACAACCGTAACAACTCAATCTTTAAGCCTTCGTAAATTTATGATTAGTGTTAGTGTTAGTGTTCTCCAACTCCGATCTACCCTACCAGCCCGTAAATGCCGCAATAATTTGTTGAGCTGTTGCTTTTTGGTAGTTCTTTCGTTGATGGTCTTTTGAACCTTCCGAGAAAAATTGGACGCTGAATATTCTGACTATTATCACCCTGGCTTAATAGTCTCGCCTGGCTCCGGTGTGCATCTCTGATCCTTGGGGTTGACTAAAGCACAGATGTTCCTAGTACTATTTTTCATTGAATTGAAAGTCATAGAGTTCTTGGGGAGTCTGAAATATGGCCTTGAATTATCGGCGAGTTGATGGCAGCGCTAGGTAAGCCAAAAATCGGGACGATCCAGCCAGGTGACTTTACCTGAGTCGGCGAGGGACCCTAGGTATGGAAATTGGCTATTTTTCTAGCTAAATGACTCTGGATGCGATTGCGAAGCATTGATCGTGGTAAACCCCATTCATGTACAGCTTTCATAACTCTCTGGCTACGTCTGATAAATCCAATGGCTTTTTGGACGTCATTTTCGGTGCATAGAACAATTCGGTTCGAGAAAAAATTTGCAAATGAAGTGGTTTGGAAGAACGAAATACCGCGTATTTGTCAGGTTCCTCTGCAGGTCATCGTCTTCTGAGCGGGGCTCGGCTACACGCGAAATCGTGGTTTCAACGCGACAGTATTGTAACAAAATGGCCTCCGACGCGTCGCTACGTCACGACAGTTTAGAGTAAATCATGAAAGGCGTTTCAACCCAAACAGTGCAGCTAGAAAAGCTGCTCTGCAAAACAGTATCTACGAAGTCTCTCTACGGTAGAGTAAATGCACAATCACTCGGCGAGATTTGAATTGATCTCGAAGCAGAGCAACACTTCTTAGTCGCTGCAGCTTACAAGGGCTAGGTTGACAGAGGGTTTCCGATATCCTGCTGTCATTCATCATGAGATACACAAGGAGCTAAACAAACGATTGTATAATCAATCAATAAAATAATAGCTGAATCTCCCCATCATCTTTAATTTGGAGTGCTCGCCTGCGCCGTCAAAGATAGATCCTTGAAGATGGACGAGCACTCCCAGAAGAGCTCGATGTCTCTTACGCAAGAAAATCCAATATCCGCGTATCAACACCTTTTGTCTGCGATACCTATCAACCAGCCACATCCAATGGATACACAAGGCTCCGAATCAACGGATGGCAATCATAATATTTCTACCAGTGATCTGCCTGTTGTATTTAACCACACATTCGGGCGATTTAATGATAATAACTCTCCGGTCCCAATTTATATTGACAATCATACTGATTGTGCCAAGTTGAATCACAACCAAGACCAAATTGAGACTGAAGATGATGACTCTGATTCTCTAGATTCACGTCGTCAAGTCTCCTTGCCTAAAAATTCACTAGATGATTTTCAGGGATACCAACCTCACACACCAGCTCTAGCTGTCAACCCCTTCAAGTCAAGAGGGAGCGTAATGCATAAACTAGAGTTATTTGCAGCGACTCAGCCTTCATCAATAAATCGCCAAGCCATCAGTCCTGTTTCTTCTCGACCATCTCCTCACGGGTATGATGCTTTTAGTTCACCTGTTGAACGAAAGAGACCATTAGTCTCACCTCTTACGGGATATAAAGCCGAAGATACATCACAAATTTCAGCCAAGGGTTTACTAACACATTTTGGCTCCCAAGGTAATCAGTCTACAGTCAATTACGACTCCAGAATACAACATTTTGACGTAAAATTTCAACAGTCTAGGTCGCCCTCAGTACATGCATCTCGTTCTCACTTGTCTTTAAGAGAGAACCGAGAGAAAAGGAGGCAGGCAAATATATCGGAATCACAAGACTCCAACTCTAGCCTAGAGTCTTTGCCCACTCATCAAAAATATGATCAGCTGCCGATGGTTCAGCGAGATTCTCGACTTAAAGCGCCTTTACCACCTGTAGAGAACTCTACCCGACAGCATCGGAATCTTCAGGAACAATACATTGCACAATGTGAAGGGCGTAAGCTCCAGAATAATCAACAGGAATACGTCGCCGATACTCAAATATGTCCAGTTAGGAAAAATGTCGAGGTAGATAGGTTAGTTTCAAATGCATCAAAACCACGATCTGATAATGAATACGGAAATATTCCTTTTCCAATTTCATCGATTCAAGGTAATGAGGAGCAAGAGCGATTAGTATCATCTTTAAGTTCTAATAGGAACAGCCAGCCGGAATTAGTGCCGTCTCTGTCAGAATCGACTGCGAAAAACGATCATCTTCGGGGAGATACTCTTCCAGCACTCCCGTCTCAAGAGTTTCTTATCCATCGAGCCCTTAAAGATGAAAACTATTTGTATTCTGAAAATCCAGAAACGGTTCCAGAGACTAGTCCAGTGTCTCAGCAACTTCCTTTGCTAGAGCAAGTCGCCACGATACCTTCTGTGAGCAAAATAAATGCTTTAGATGGTAATATTCCCGACTTTTCTCAAGAAGAGTATGAGAACGGAATGGCTACTAGGCGGTCACC
The DNA here is from genome assembly GCA_022627015.2 of Podosphaera aphanis. NCBI lineage: Eukaryota > Fungi > Ascomycota > Leotiomycetes > Helotiales > Erysiphaceae > Podosphaera > Podosphaera aphanis. Next base: position 44,302 of record JAKRRZ010000012.1, read on the forward strand.
TAGTCTTTATGTTTCGCGAATCTCCAATGCAGAAAAGTTTATGCTTACGCAAAAAGAATTAACCACGGTGCAACATCCAACAGTATCAAGACCTAATTTTATACCTGTTGCGAGGAAGTCACAACCATCCCCTCAAATTTCAAACGTTAGTGACAAAGAAAGTCATTCAGAAATTGAGTTTCTTGTTTGTGCTGCTCAGAAAGAAGGTCTAACTAAAAAGAGTCTTAGTTCTGAGAAGAGCAGTAATATAAAACCAAAAATGTGCGATAAAGTTGGGAGTCATCAGCCCACTATAATCGATCAACAACATGATTTAGCAGATGTACCTTTGAATGTCAAGCCTACTACAGAACTCCCCGATCAGGAAATCAAGTCACGCTCACGCTCTTGTACCCGTAAATCTAAGCGTTGCTCTACTGGGAAAGCGGCAATCGGTCGCTCAAAATCTTTATCGACCGCAAGAAGTAGTAAATCATCTCCATGCTCATCACCCAAAGCCAGCCATCAATCTACTGCAAAAAGTGTAGCTCTGGCAGGTTCTCGGAAATCAAATGCAGCCAAGTCTCTCAATCAAAAATCCGAGAAAAAAGCCTCAAATTTGCCACCAGCAAAACGAAAATTGAAGCGGAAGTCGCTCGCTATACCTTTATTAGGCACACCCACTGTAGCTTCTACGCGCTCATCAAAGCGCTCTTCTCTCGATTACAGCGAAGACCCGCTTTCGGCATTCGCTCCTTCAGGCCTCTATTCCCCCCGCGGTTCAGGACCCTTATTTCAAAATATGGCATTCGCGGTATCCTATGTTAGAAATGACAAGGAGAGAAAAGCTGTAACACGCTCAATCCTCGAAAATGGTGGACTTATTCTTGAAGATGGCTTCGATTCGCTTTTCGAGTCGTCTTCAAAGACAAACTCTACCATATTTGACTCGGAAGCTTTATCTCTTTCAAAAACTGGAAAGTCGCTCTGCTTCGCTGCCGTAATTGCCGATGAACATTCGAGAAAAACCAAGTATGTACAAGCTCTTGCATTGGGACTGCCTTGCATTTCTGGTCGCTGGATTCAAAGCTGTGTCTCCAAGTCACTTATTCTTGATTGGTCTGCATATCTTTTATGTGCTGGTCAATCATCAGTCTTAGGCAATGCGTGCCGAAGTCGCGTACTTCAGCCTTATTCAGCGGCCGAGGCGGAACTATCCAATACATTTTCTGGGAGAAAAAAGATCCTCGAAGGGAAGTCTGTGCTACTCGTAACTGGCAAGGGAAAGGCTCTCGAGAAGCGTAAAACCTTCAACTTCCTCACCCGGGCGTTGGGTCCCGCTCGTGTTGGGCACGTAACCGATATTTCAGAGGCACGGAAAAGTCTCTTGGAGGCTGAGACCCAGGGCCGTGAGTGGGATCTACTTCACGTTCATGATAACGAAAAAAATGTCGCATCGGATATATTCAACGGTGGCGGGGGGAAACGAAAGAACGTTAACGGAGCCATACCTTGTCCCAAGAGAGTGCGCATCATTACTGATGAAATCATGATACAGAGTCTCATATTTGGAGAGTTACTAGACGAGTCATAGAGACTAAATAATTTTGTACGTTTAATTAAGATAGACCTATATTTGATGTAATTGTTAAATACTCCGTCAAAACCACGGAGAAATAAATGCCTTTCACCTTTTGGTTTGGACATACAACTTTGAGACGGCCATAACAGGGTCATCGCCTCTTGGATACAGTGCAAGTTTTCTCGCGCCAATATTATTATTATTATTATTAATTCTTACACAATTTAACCGCGATGGGCTATGTAGTGCCTCAATACGTCGTTACAGGAAAACCAGTCACTGGAAGAAAACCCTGACTCTTACAGTCCACGACCCTAAAAGCTTGATATCTCGAATACAAAATTTGAATTAAAATGAGAAACAAAGGGTTGATGAGGGGGTTGCTTAGCTGATAATCATTCTTCAAATCGTGTCATTCTGACGTAACGCGTTGACCAACCGAAACTGTGTGAGTCTTTGTAATCCCACAATCCATCGTGCAGTTCGTGACACCATTTTGTGGTGGGACAGACGGCGGAGCAGGGCACTGTTGTCCGATTTATCTGAGTCCGACTGGTCAAGCAGACTATGCCTTCTTGCGGCAATAGTAAGAAGACCACATACCGCATTTATCCTCGACTATCGTGCATACTTCATCCAAAAACCTCACGGCCCTGGCGCAGATGAATCGCGTGCAAAACTTGCACTCTTTCGTCGACTCAAGACCTATGTCTGAGATAAGAAGTGCCCATGTTCAGCGGCGCCGCATGGCAATGTTTACGCGACCTGCTTAGGGGAGAGAAGTGGTCGATAGGCATGAGCGGCGCCGCATGATGCTCGTGCCGCGCTGAAGCTGGGTCCACTGGTCATGGGGGTGCGTGCTATGGAACAGCGCGACCTGGACGCAGAGGCCGCGGAGATGCCGGTCGGGACACTCGGCACCTATGCTGGCCGCGGGCGGGTTGCATCGATGGCGTGGGGAAACGGCCCGCATGCCTCGGTGGCATGGGTTGGTTCCGGTGTGGTGCCGTCGTCCATCGCGTCGTGTGAGAATATAACTTCATCCTTATCAATATGACGCGTGTTGGACAGATAAACTAATTTCGGCCCAGCCCTTAATTATCGCTTGTTATAGCGAGCACGTTTATACCATGTTTCAGACTGACCCTTGACACGGGTGACTACACCAACATCATCAACAAACATCTCCTAAGATGTCCAGCAAACACATCGCCACGGAACGGCACAAGTGTAATATCTAAGTCAGGTTGAATGTTGTAATTAGTCATATTTACCAGTGTATATAGAAGTCCGCACGTCTAGGAGGAGATCACATCTTCACATTGTTCTGATATCTCGTTTGACTTCTTCATCATCTATCTCAATACACAGAACATTCCCAACCTTATCTTTTCCTATCTTTCTTCCCATTATTGTGAGTATACACTTAACAAGTTCTAACACGTCGCAACAGCCGTTGGTCGCGATGGCTTGCTCTCGCCGCCGGGACTGGTCGGCGTAGAATTGCACACGGCAAGATCCTCGGATTTTTGAGGCTCGGTGCATGACGGGATACTGGTTCGTTCTTTGTTGATCTTCATTGATTGTTTTGATCAGCTGAGCCTGCTCCTCGCCACAACACCTGAGTGCGTGAGTTATCCTGTGTTGTTCATCGTGAAAGGATGTCTCTCTGGAGGTGATTTCGGACACCGGTTCTACCATCGGATTATACATCTTGATGCCTTAATCACCCTCATGCCTCCTCCAATTATCATGGCTATCATATCTGTGATGCAGTCAAGTCAACAACCGTTCATCCACGTATGTCTGCTCTTACCCTTGGTTATCGTAAGTTTGCTGGTTTCTACGTGTCTGTTCAGTCATGAGACTCGATTACTCCACACTTCGAGAAGTTTTTGTTCCGGCAGATTTCATGTTGAAAGTGATCAAACCATTTCGCTGCGGTGACCTTTGACGCCAAGGACAAGAATTTTCAGATAATAGCGACAATTTTCCGCTGGCCCAGTGCCAAAGGTTCACGTTAAGATCGGGTTTCATCTACACCTTTATGTCCCTATGTTCTATGAAAAAGAATGAGAAGCAAGAATCGCCACTATGCTCGTCCAGCTCTGCTCAATTTAAATGTTGGCGGGTTGGGTTTAAACAGGTCGTTTTTAATGCCATACGAGACTGATCATTGATTTACAAACAAGAAATGAGATCTGAACCAATAATCGCCTTCAGTCCCTTTTTCCTGCTCCCCATCCATTGCCCACCCCAAACCCTAGAGGAGTAGCCCCTCCCAAGCTAATTTTACCCCTCAACCGTCGGGGCAGCACGTGGCCATAAAACCATACGCCACTTACCACGGCGCCTGCAATCGCACTCGCAACACAGTATGACAGCGTTCTCAAGTAGTAATAGCGGCCCATACCCGCCCATTCGATTTTGCCGTTTTCACGCGGTAGATGCGGAGTCGGAAACCACCGTACGCTTAAAATCAAGGGTAGTGGATCTCCGATGACGAGCTTTTTTGTTAGCGATGCTGGGCCTCTAGTGTGCGAAAGTGGCGATGTACTGTAGGCGGCACCAGAGTCAATAACACCAGAGTCATGGTGATGCAAGTGATGTTTGGGTGTCGAGTGGATAAGGATGTTCAGGTGCGTTGAGATGTGTAGGTGAGAAAGCTGAAGAGTACCTGCCAGCGCGAAAACAAGAGGAACATATTCTTGCTGAAATTCAGGGCGTGTCTCAAGGTTTATGCCAGCTGCAATGTGTGCAGGAGGTCGTGAAGGAATGCGACAGGAGAGAGGCGCGTCACTGTGGACATAATATTCAAGTAGATGAAAAAAAGAGTCAGTAATCATGGGAATAGTACAGTTTAGTTCCTCTTCAATGCCATACTTTAGTTCAAGCGGCGATCCCGTTTCGTTGCAGATAGGGAATGGGGTATATTCAAGTTCATTCTTTTCGTTGGAGATGTGTTCACCGGTTTCTCTAATCTTGACGTTAGTGGTCTCGGATAAACACATGGGTAGAACTCAACCCTACACCGATCGGCTCAGACAACTGACCGGTATTTTTGCTCCGTAATGATAGCTAGGTAATGGGATTTTGCTGTGCTCCTCGGCCATCACCTTTCCGATGATTAGTAGCACCAAGGTAAGCCCTAGATGCCTGGACCAATTTCCAGCCATGTTTCACGCAAATTTTTGTAGATGGGAGATCGTGATGGGCTCATGAAGTCGTCGTCTAAGGACGGGTGAAAGATATTGTTGTTGTCGGTGACACTAACGTCATCCGAAATTGGTTGGTTGCTCTGCAGTATCTTATCAGCCCGATAAGCTCAACTCATATTCAAACCAGTGGCTTCTAGTCAAGAATACCATCGCACATATACGATGACATGTGGCTAATAATTGCTTCATGCCATTGACGTTCCATTTAATTAGCAGCGACGATTGTCCAAAGTGTGTACAAGGCGTCAGAGGTACATGTAGAAGGAATCTAGTGACTTATGGCCTCAGGCTTTAATTTGCTGATCCCAAAAATTCATATTATTAGGCACGTGTAAAGTGGGGCGGGCAGGACAAGGTTAAACACTAAATTCTCTTGGATACATATATACTACTGGTGGCCCGCTTAAATGTCGTTTTGCTTGAGGATATGCAAGTTCATATGCAGGTGAAAATTATTTTTCCTTGGTCAAAGCACAGAGAGAGGGGAAGGAGAGAAGGTCTGAAAATTCGCCGAGAGCCATTCCCCCCGACTTTGAGAGTAGTTTCCATATCACTTTCATTCATTTTTGACGTCTACTAAATACGTTTTAACTTAACGAAAAATGATTTTAGTAACTTGAATTTTGTCAAGTCAGAATAATAAACTGCTCAGTTTCATATTTTCGACTCAAAAGTGGATTTTTTCGTCTATAGCGCCGTCCACAGTGAAATTAGATAGTATTAGGTGATGAATGAAAGTGAAGCGGAACTGATCTTAAAGTCGGGGGGAATGGCTCTCAGCGAAATTTCAGACCTTCTCGCCTTCCCCTCTCTCTGTGCTTTGACCAAGGAAAAGAATTTTCACCTGCATTATGAACTTGCATATCCTCAAGCAAAACGACATTTATGCGGGCCACCAGTAGTAAATGCACAAAGTCCAGCCACACCTTTGGGGCTCCTCTGTTTTTTTTTTTTCTTTTTGAGTTCTTATACCCGATCTGGCGCCTTTTGGCCCACGCAGGTGTCGACTTCGGTCAGATACAATGATGATATAGTCGTGATGAACATCATGCCTCGAATATCATTTGCAAGAATCACTACGGTTGTGGAAGGCGGCTTTTTCTTCACCCCTCCCGAACTATACCATCTGTGAAACTCACTCAAGGTAAACCTCTCAAAAAACCTTGAGTTATCCAGACATGCCACCATCATCATCGTAGCTTCCCTCAGTAAGGTATGGCCTGCTAGAGTCGAACCAGCAAACTTCTGTCTCGAATGGAGTAGATGATCAAGCTACCAAAACCCTACTTGGAAGACCGGCCTGGATGGTATACCACTACACCATCCGACCCGGGGCTTCTCTGTCCTTTTTTTTAAATCATTCTTGTGTATGCAGCCTGAAGCTATGTCACGTATGATTACGGAAGTTGTGTTTCACATAGAATGACTCATTTTGACGGTTTGGAACACTCACACTCAGATTTCATTTGCAGATACCACGACGAGAATAACGTCTTGCGACATGTAACCTCTTCCGTGAATACCCACCACAGGGAAAAGCGGGAAAAACCCATGGTTATCTGAATATGCTTTCATCAAACTATGATGAAAAACACCACCGCGAGAGAGTGTGGTTAACGGGTCTTACTGAATTCGAACCAGCTTTCTCCTATCTCGAGTGGAGCATGTGTCCAAGCTGCCCAGACTCTACTTGGGAGAACGGCCCGGACGGTGTACCACACCACCATCCGACCCTTCTCTGTTCATTAAGGGACGTTTGACACAATATATCAGGATAGAAAGTTATAGTTACAGATATGTAAGCGTATGAAGTGAATAATCAGAGATATCCTAGATGTGCGATATAGATGCCTCAGGCACTAGTCATGTGATCTTAACAACGCTGCTAAGACAAGCGATATCACGTGGTCCAAGTTCACCAAAGCAGGTTCACAAGGCTTCGAGTCGGATAAAAGAAAATATAGCTTGCTTTCAATTGCAATGCACAGGTTTTAAACCCAATAAGTAAATTAACATGAATGCGAAAACATAGATTGGAATGGGAAGCATAGTACATGCAGCGTCCGATAGCTTAACTCACGAATAATTGTCTTGTTGTTGACACAAGAGAAAACTTCACACAGAAAACACTTTCCAAAATTGTTGATCCAAATTATTTGAGGCTAACAGATGTCAGATATTTTTCCCTCTCGAATTTATGAAAATATTGATCGACATAGAAGAGACAATATTGATCGTTGAACCATAACGTGCACCCGTCAGCCTCGGGGGTCACCTGACATGCACCCGCAAGTTTCTGTCAGCCTCGTGGGTTATCCGACTGTGTCTTCGAATCTCAGAACGGGGGTCACATGACGGTTTGTCTAAACGCCAAATGGTAACCGCGATTATCATCCTGACGCGCTCACGTTTCATCAGCAATACGA
>JAKRRZ010000013.1:0-50965 GCA_022627015.2 Podosphaera aphanis
TGGCTGTGATTCACGAGGCTGACACTCATGAGGCTACTCCTGTGGCAAGTACTTGTGGCTGGTATTCGGTGGCTGGTACTACATGTACAAACTTTCAAAGCTGGGCAGAAAGATTGTGCCATTTCATCTCACAATAGTCGAGGAAGAATATGTATATAAAGATAGGAAGAAATGACTGTAAATTCTTTCGGTATATTTTAATAATTAACTGATTTTATACTTGGACTTGCTCTAGTGTTTACCACTATCAATTGATCCCGCGACACAGTGTAGGTTTAACAAAACGTAAATAGCGTCCGCTAGTCTTTGATTTGCAACTAAGATTCCATGAATAATTTCTAATACATATACATCGAGTAGTAAGTGCTTCATCTTCTGCAGACAAGTTATCCTCAGAGTGCTTTCAATATATCTTCATAGTTTATCTTTGTTGCATTAGTTCATGTAGGTGAATCCGATGTTGGCGGGGTAACAAATCTCTTCATAAAATTGTGCCCAGGACGACTTCTGATCTATTTCCATTTAAACTTAGGCCAAGGTTGGTTTCACAAGGGTGTTGGTCTACATAGCAAAAACGTTGGTCTTTGTAGAGGCTCCCTATAATTATTACAATTTACCCAACCCTAATCTGAGGGAAGATATATCATTCTGATATGATTCATACACATAATTCCTCATTGATCGGTTTAGATCTCTGTAAAAGCATGTTTGAAGAAACCACTGTTTTCTTTTTTCACGGAGTAAACGGCTTTTAATTAAGAGAAAGTCACTTATCCCACGATCCCGAAAACTAGAAACATTTTCCCTGAAAGAATCAAAAGTTCTCGACAAGGTACTCGTTGATGTCGGCCTCAGTACAATACCATCTCTACCATACTAGTATGAGCTCCGAACATGAATTACTCTTCGTTTCCACCCTCCACCGGGTTTCCTCTATACAGCTTTCAATATTACATGAGTGTTGCGGGGTTGATTTTCCGGACCGATAAGATTTTATCTACGGATAAACTCTTGGCGGACTTCCGCGCCAACGGAGTTAAATACAATGAAACCCGACCCAACATTGATAGGGTAAGGAGCTAACGTCACTGGCAGTCACTTCCACCTACTTAATTATATATTGTTGACACGGCAGGCCTCACTTAGATACTCTTTAATCCATTTCTTGCGGCAAATCCGCCGGGATCTGCTCGATTGACGATCCCCTAGCCTTTCAGCAAGACACTTGTCTCGAAAAACACGACCGATTCTTCAGCTATATGTTTGAGATGGGTTTTTGCAGATCGTTATGTTGCGGAGGAATGCCCAGCTCTTCTTGCATCAAATAGAATTAATTCTGACGATTTTGATAGGCAAATCTCACGATGGTCTCTACGAACCAGTACTAGCTGAAAGTGAACGGGAAGCGGTTGCAGACCTTCTGCAATACCTCGAGAACGTGCGAGAAGACTTTTAAAACTTAATCCAAATGATAACTAATATTCTGCAGCGTGGTGAGACCGACTTTTTCTCTGGGGAACCGCTGCGTGCCTTGAGTACATTAGTTTTCTCAGACAATGTCGATCTCCAGCGCAGCGCAAGCCTAACATTCGCTGAGATAACTGAAAGAGGTATGTCTATGATTTTTCAGTTAGATGAAAGTTATACCAGGTGTTATCAAGCAGAGGGCTGCAGTTACAAAATAATGGCAACTGGAAATGTGCGACGCTTCTGTATTCGAAGTTCCGAAATCAGCAAACACATTGAACGAAACTAACAAACATTAAGATGTGCGTGAAGTTGATAGTGACACTCTTGAGCCAATACTCTTTTTATTACAAAGTCCAGATATAGAAGTGCAGCGTGCTGCGAGCGCAGCTCTCGGCAATCTGGCAGTTAATAGTAAGTATATCAATATATCTTAGATGGTTTTAAAGTATATTTTCTAACTATTAAAGCTGAAAACAAAGTTGCCATAGTCACCCTTGGCGGACTAACGCACCTTATTCGTCAAATGATGTCGCCGAACGTTGAAGTACAATGTAATGCTGTCGGATGCATCACAAATTTAGCAACTCATGAAGATAATAAGGCAAAAATAGCTAGATCTGGCGCCTTGGGACCCTTGACCCGCTTGGCTAAGTCTAAAGACATGCGAGTTCAGCGTAATGCCACCGGAGCCTTACTGAACATGACCCATTCTGGTCAGTGAAACGAATAATAATGCATACATCAACGACTGATCGTTGTACAGATGAGAACCGAAAAGAACTAGTAAATGCAGGCGCTGTTCCTGTGCTTGTCCAGCTCCTTTCATCTCCAGATGTTGACGTGCAGTACTACTGCACAACAGCCCTTAGCAATATCGCCGTTGACGCGAATAACCGCAAGAAACTTGCCCAAAATGAGAGTCGACTAGTTCAATCAATGGTAAATCTAATGGATTCATCGTCTCCAAAGGTTCAGTGCCAAGCAGCCCTAGCCTTGAGGAATCTCGCTTCAGATGAAAAATACCAACTAGAAATTGTTCGCGCCCGTGGCTTAGCGCCTCTTTTAAGACTTCTCCAATCTTCCTACTTACCTCTCATACTTTCTGCTGTCGCATGTATAAGAAACATTTCTATTCACCCTCTCAATGAGTCACCTATCATTGATGCAGGCTTTTTAAAACCGTTGGTCGATCTTCTAGGCTCTACCGACAACGAGGAGATCCAATGTCATGCTATTTCAACCCTCCGTAACCTTGCTGCCAGTTCTGATCGAAACAAAGCTCTTGTTTTAGAAGCTGGTGCAGTGCAGAAATGCAAGCAGCTTGTCCTTGATGTTCCTCTCAGCGTCCAATCTGAGATGACTGCGGCAATCGCCGTCCTTGCTCTAAGCGATGACCTAAAAACTCATCTACTTAATCTCGGCGTTTTTGACGTCCTTATTCCACTCACAGATTCTCGTAGTATTGAAGTCCAAGGAAATAGTGCCGCTGCTTTAGGAAATCTATCATCGAAAGGCAAGTTTTTTCAAATTTTTCATATCAAGCATGTTGTTAATTGGGATTATAGTAGGTGATTATTCAATATTTGTTCAAGACTGGGACAGTCCTAACGGAGGAATACACGCATATCTGAAACGGTTCCTAGCTAGTGGTGACTCCACTTTTCAGCATATTGCCATTTGGACTCTTCTTCAGCTCCTCGAATCTGAGGATAAAAAATTAATAAATCTTATCGGAAAATCAAATAAAATCGTCGAGATGATTAAAAGTATCGCCGATAGACAGGTTGAATCTGAAGACGACGGCGAAGAAGATGGTGAGGGCGAAGTTGTGCAGCTTGCGCAGCGGTCATTACACCTACTCGGACAAACTAAAGTATCGCATATTGAAGGATGAAAAGATTGAAACATCTAAATTTTCTTTTGTTTTTGCATCAGAGGGGTCAGCGGCAAGGTGTCAGGCGCAAATATTCCTGGACTTATTATTTATATGGCGATAATTGGCACAAGAATTTGTCGGTGGAACTTTGTAAACACGCCCTATAATTTGAGGGTAAGAATTGCTCACCACTGAGTACCAAACATATTTCTTTCGACGTTGTCTTTGAACTTATTCAATTCATCCTATTCTTTAAGCTTTTAAATTTGATGTAATTAGATAGGCATCACGATATCCCAAGCACCAGCTTGACGCTGAGCCTAGGGTTATTTCTCCTACATATAATAAAGGCATTCAAGCTTCACCAGCTCCAGTAGTAAGTTGGAAGTTCTGCCTTATTGGGCGATTTCTTGGTTTTCCCGAGATGGATGCTTTAACCCGTTCTCAATCCAACGCCTTTCTTTCCACGGCAAGACGGTAGCTATTACTTTACCATGAATTAAAGCTAGAGGGACAGGACCATAATGTCTAGAGTCTCTTGAGTATTCCAGATTATCTCCAATAACCCAACAGTGTCCTTCTGGTACCTTAACAGCATGAGCCATAGCACTACTGAACAAGACAAATGAGATTTACCTGAAACATCTTGCCATCTCCTTTACCCGGTGTATCTCTTAGAACATAGTCGCCTGGCATACCTATGATCCTCTTGATCACGCGTTCTTTCGGTCTAATTACCGAGGCGAAAGATATCACGTCGCCGACTACAACGCCCCTCCCCCAGCGGTGAGCCCGAGAAATCAGGACATGGTCACCCAAAACTTCTATTGTCGGTAGCATTGACGCGCCGATGGTGGGTTGGATACAGTACGCATATTCATAGACCACGTGCGCGACAAAAATGGTTTTGGCGCAAGCGCTGGCCACACGGAAGACGTGTCGGGTATGCTCCTGGAAGCGGAATCCTCGGGGGCTGAGTTGAGAGAAGAGCCTGACTAAACGTGTCATGGTATTCGCGGGTGGTCCAGACAGAGCCGACGCCCTCACGCCCCATCAGCTCGAATTTCACGACGGCGCGTACTGCTCCACGATAACGTGACATGGTTGGTGGAAGTGCATGCTTCACACGACCTGGCCTGGCCATGCCGCGGCGACTGGTGCCGCCTCATACGCTTGCATGGGCCGCGACGTGCCAGGTCGTCTCGTCAGACCGTTTGCAGGCGGTTACATCACGTGCATCGATCGCACGCTTCGCGTCTGGCGTGACACATCACCCACCCGTCTCGTTCGTCGTGGCGCGCGATCAATGACGATGGATCTCACCTCACCTACGCCCACACGCGCGACGCATTCGCGACCGCGACCGCGGCCGAATCTGATCGGACATGGACCACAGCACAGGGCTATTGACCTGACGCACCTCAGCGACAATGGGCACCTGACCGCCATGCGACTGCATGCCACTCACCCTTGTGGAATCCTCCCATCGCTTCCCTGGGCTGTCTTTTCTTTGTCGTAGGCTCATGGTCAGATTAACACGTCATTGGGAAGAGGGAGCAGGTAGACCATGAGACGTTGCGCTTCGTTGGACAGGTCTTCTCGGTGAGAGTATTCGGGAATGATGGTCTTGCGGGTCGACGATGACGAAGTAGGTTAGCTGGGAGTGTGTTGTTCATGTGTCCATCGACGTCAGTAATCCACAGCGTGATATACAACGATGATATGACTTTCCTCATTTAAATAAGCCAAGCAGAGTAAGTCGATGGGCTGAACGAATCTAGATACGATATCTATCGTCGTATCTCCAGTACCGACACGAATCATCGGTGTGCATCGGTAAGCTACAAGCAGGATGAGTCAACAGCCTCCGGCGTCAGTGAAAGAAGTTTGAGTGTGCTTCACAGCATCAAAAGTTTAGTTTACGAGAAAGTGTTCATTGATGATCAATCAATTAATCGCTGGTGAAGAATTTTTCTGCAAGATTTCCATCTTATTTGCTACACATACACGTACAATTGACGCGAAGAAAAAAGTACCTACGACATATGTAATGGTCAACTTAATTTTCCCGTGTGAATTTCAATACTTCTTGATCCTTCCTTCTCGAGCTTCCCTGAACACAATACAAGTCATAAGGGTTGGCGTACGGTTGATAAAGGCAGAGAGAATAAATGTGACCATCTTCTCCCCTCCTCGAACAAGCTGCCCAGCCTTGAACTCTCCTATATCTTCAGGCCTCGGTTGGCTCCAGATGCCGATTCTTTTGAGCAATTACCGTAGATTTTTAGTATGATTCATATCTGACGACTGGGCTGGATGCGTCAATCCGTGCATTGAGTGTGTCAACGCAACAAATTGGCGCTACTCCAAGTATGATTTAGTGTCCTACGATTGATGATTGTTGTTCACACCGTTTCCTCGGTCGACGCCAAATAAAAATCTCATAGGGGTCTAACTAGGATTTTATTGTGTATTTCTCCATTTCTATCATTTTACTCTTGAAGTACAGGGAAAGTCTTTCGATTAAAAGCGATTCCAGCTTGAGCCACGATAATCAACCTCTGACTTCGCAGTAGGCGCTATGTAATCAATTGAAGGCTTCTTTCTTGGAAGTTCTTCCAAGCTAGAAGGTTCGAAGAGTCTTCACCAAGCCGAATACTTGATTCAACAGTCCAAACAACTGACTTAACGGAACTCAAGCGAGAGATGAGAATCTCTCTTCGCAGAGATTAGAAAATTCCGGAAATGAGTCTTTTTCACGTGGGCTTCTTCTATTAAGTAATATACCACAAGGGCGAGTTTAAATGGAGAGGATAACAAGTAGGTAATCACAAGGTTTGAGTCTACGACTCTTTGCACAATGTCTGACTTAAGATTTCTGTGAGGGCTTTCAGTCTGGGTTAATTTAGGCTCAGTGACGTTACCCTGTACCATCATGCCAGGAAACATGTGTTCTTTGAATTCGAAGTCAGTTGCGGGTTGCTCTTTTCCTGTTTTTCTGTTTAGCAAAATCCATAAAGTATTTACTTTGAATACCAATAAATATCCAATTAATTTCTATATTTGGCGCAAACTTTGAAGCTGCACTTTTGGCTTCTTTGAAGCTAAACGGGTATGCTGAACAAACAAAAACTCGTGATTTCTTTAAGGTGACAGCTTTGTCCGAGAAAGCAGTAACAGGCGTGATATTGGAGCCTACACGGGAATTTTCTGGACCAAAAGGTAGTGCTGTTGTCGGAAGTCTATTTTGAATATACATAGCATGTTCAATAGCATAGCACCAACAAGTCTTGCAGTTTATTTGAGCATGAAAGATCATTGGTTTTGCCAGTTGTACGAGAAATTCAATGGCTCGTTCTGCAACCCCATTAGGTAGGTGCTTGTATGGTGACAAGGGTTGTACATCGATTCCAAGATTTTTGCACCAATCTTTCCATAGTTACTTAGATTCTCCGGATCCATTGTCAGTCGTAAAAAATACAACTCTTTCACCTGAGCTTAGTTGCAAATGGGCAACTATTTTTTTAATAGCGGGTAGACATTCTACTGTACTCTTATTTCTAAGGAGTTTAATCCATCCGCATCTTGATACACCGTCAATAATTATTATAAAGTAATTATACCCCTGAATTGACACTGGTAATTTTCCTGATATATCTGCGTGTAGTCTGCATGCAAGCTGGGATATTCCCTTGTCTGTTTTCTTCAAAAATGCTTCTTTCATCTTGCCGGCTAGACAAGCTTCCCATGCGTTCTCTCCTTGGCTTATAGGCTTGGGTTTTTGTGGGATTTCAGAGAGTCTTGATATTGTTTTATAGCTTGCGTGAGCTAATCTAAAATGCCATAGTTCTGCGGCTTTAGATGGAGTTCAGGCCATTCCATGGATGGGGATTTGAATCTCCGCAGTGCTACCTGACTGATGAGCTGAAAGGGAACTTTGCGGGTTATTTTCTCTATATAAACCATCATCAGCTGCTAAAGATTGTTGTATATCTGTGCCTGAAACAGGACTACTTTATCTTTCTTGCCCGTAGCAACACCATCTCTAAATTTAAGACTTATCCATCTTTATTGAGTGCTCCAACTGAGATTAACCTGATAGTTTTAATTGCTGGAACGTAGCAGACACCTTTGAGTGTCAGAGTCCCTATTTTACAGATTCCGTAACCTTTGGAGATGCATATATTTCCATCAGCTGTTGATACTTTTCCAGGCGATGACCATCTCTAACAACCTGAAAAATCTGAAATTTTTCCACTAAAGTGGCGTGTGGCACCAGAATCTATTTTCCAGCAGAATTAGTCTTGGAGATTGGACATAAGAGCTGTTTCCATCGCAATATTGACGCATCCATAAGGAGAGAGATGGTCAAAACGGTTAAATTGGCTAAATTCTGTAGCTACGTTGGCATGAGCATCGTCATTGCTCTTGGCGTCCGGGTTGTGATACCGATTTCGTGCTCCTTTTAGAGCTGCAAAATCTTTCTGCCAGCGGCTAGTTTGGCAGGAAAAGCCGCAGCTTTTGTTATCGACGTGACTGTTACGATTCCCGTTATTAAAACGGTTAGCCTTACGGTTATTGTTGCGCTCGTTAGAAAATATTCTTTCCTGACGAGACGAGCTATAGCACCCTCTGGCTCTAGTGTCCTGTCTATTGTGATCTTGGCCCTTTGATATACCTCCAAAACCTCCTCCTCGGCCTCCACGACCTCTGCCACGATATCCACCACGGCCTTTAGTGTTACGATCTCGATTATCGGTAGAGTTACTGGCAAAATTGGCGGACGTTGCAGCAGGTGGTACGCTCGGATTCATTTTTTCAGCTTCCTGGAGCACTGGGATAGCTTCTGTCAGCTTCAACTTGCCTAACCTGATGCGATATTCTGCACCGTACCAGTTGACCTTTTCCGCAGGAAGTTTGTGGATCTATGCAAGAATTTTGTCAAGGATTTCCGCGTCAGTGAGTGTTTGGTAAGTTCCTAGTAGGAGCTTCTGCATCTCGACCAACTTGGCGTAGTGTTCAGCGAAAGTAGACTTGTCGGGATCAAAATTAAGCTCGTAAAATTCGATCCGAACGTTAGTATTCAAAAGGCCGTCTGGACTACTGTTAAATGATTTGACTTCATCCCAGAGAGCTGCAGCGTCGCGAGCAGCAAGAGCGTTTCTGAATTTTATCGTCTGGTGGATTGAGTGAACAGAGCCGACGATAATCATCATTGCGCGTTCATTGCAAGATACCCAATTGCTGATATCTGCATCGGTGATGCCCGCATTTCCTGCAGCTTTGATTGGCTTCTTTTCGTCGCCGGCCACAATGAACCAAACACAAGCGATCTCCAGAACGTTCTTAATCGTTGACTCGAATTCGTAGTAGTTAGTACCACTGTAAATTGATACTCGGGGTCGGATGGTGTAGTGGTATACCATCCAGGCCGGTCTTCCAAGTAGGGTTTGGGTAGCCTGAACATCTACTCCACTCGAGACAGAAGATCGCTGGTTCGACTCCAGCAGACCTTACCTTACTGAGGGAAGCTACGATGATGATGGTGGCATGTCTGGATAACTCAAGGTTTTTTGAGAGGTTTCCCTTGAGTGAGTTTCACGGATGGTCTAGTTCGGTAGGGGTGAAGAAAAAGCCGCCTGCCACAACCGTAGTGATTCTTGCAAATGATATCCGAGGCATGATGTTCATCACGACTATATCATCATTGTATCTGACCGAAGTCGACACCTACGTGGGCCAAAAGGCGCCAGATCGGGTATAAGAAAAAATAAAAATAAAAATTGATACTCGTCCCCACGTTGTCTGGTTAACGCCATTTTCACTGTTGATTATGGATGTCGACATGTTAGTAGAATTAGGTGAGCAGAGAATAAAGTATTATACTTGAGCTGACCGGGCTATAACCTGTCAAGTAATATACGAAAAAGGGCGAGTGTAAATGGAGAGGTTTTTTTTTTAAATCATTCTTGTGTAAGCAGCCTTCAGGCTATGACACGAATGACCCTGGTGCGGTACATGGAGCGATGTTTCAACATGACATAAGGGGCACTCACACCCGAACATCATTCGAAGACCTAATTCGAAGGCAGGTGCCATACAGCCCTTTCTACCCTCAACCGTAAATGTCTGCCGCAGGAACGAATTTCAGCCACCCATGGCTGTCCTGTGTGCCTTCAACATCGTCACATATATGACCAGGCGAGAAATGTGTTGTGAGGGTCTTGCTGGATTCGAACTATCTTTCTCCTATCTCAAGTGGAGCATTTGCCTCGGCTACCCAGACTCTACTTGGGAGAATGGCCCGGACGGTGTGCCACACCACCATCCGACCAAAATGGAGAGGGTAGCAAGTAGGTGATCACAAGAGTGTGTATTTATTAACGTACAAGTACAGAGAGTATTTATATGTGTGCCAAGACGCACTAGATAACTCAGCATTCTTGACACCTCTGCTGTTACTCATTCTTACATGCATAGTAGGGCTCTCGTTTTAACATATCCGACCTTATCTTACATATTACGAGAGAGTTTCAGTATCGTCCTGCTCACAAACATTCTTGCTTGCCACGTGTAAAATTTTATCGTGAGTTTGTTGATTAGCTGAATTTTCTTGTCTGTGACTAAATATGCACCATTATCATACATATCTACACCTGAAAGTTGATAGGAGCTGTCTGATTTAGACTTTAAATAAATTCAAGAAATAGGGACAATTATGTAAAGGCTTCCAAGGCGTGATTAATGTGATTTTGAAGATATTTCGTTCAAATATTACACGTATTAACTAACTGCCGTTATAAGGCTCCAGGTCTCTGACGCGGCCGAAAGGAAATTTGCCGGACAAGAGAGGCTGTTTTTCACGATACAAATCACTCTACCGCTTTTAATCGAAAATGAGTAGCGTTAGACACGTTTTCAACGCTTCTAGATCTTTTAACCCCATTCTAGTTCCATCTCTCTCACCATTGCAGAGCTTCCGACGATGGCCGCAGCATGTCATTTTCACTCACGCATCATCGCTGCGTCTCCCTCTGCAACGGCGTCATATAGTCTTCGTCTCTGACGTAAAAGCCAATTCCGTAAAAAAGCGTCACCCGCGCAATTACGAGATCGAATACGAACACAAAAATATTATGGTTGTCGACGAATCTGGAATAATGACCGGGCCACATGTAACCCGAAAGGTCCTTGAAAATTTTGACTTCAGCCGGAAAATCCTCGTTTTGGTAGCCGAAGCCAATTACGATGACGAGAAAGGCATACAGCTTGCCATATGTAGAGTTCAAGACAAGGCAGCCGTGCGAAACAGTGACCTCTCAGCGCTCGAGAAGAAAAAGCCAAAGAAAATCCCAGTCAAAACCATTGAAATAAGTTGGTCCGTTGAAGAGCATGATCTCAATACTAAATTAAGGCGCTTGAAAGGATTTCTGGAGAAGGGGCTGAAAGTTAAGATATTAATACAGGCAAAGAGGAAAGCAAAAGTAGTTACTCGTGAAGATGCTGATTTGCTTGTCCAGAAGATTAAAGAAGCCGTTGATGAGACTGGAGCAAGGGAGTCGAGGGAAGTAGAGGGTGAAATTTTGGATTCAATGGAGATGAATTTCGAAGGTAAATTACGGTCATCAGAGGATAAGAATTCATCAGAAGATAAGAATTCATCAGAGGATAAGAATTCATCAGAGGATAAGAATTCATCAGAGAATAAGAATCCATCAGAGGATAAGAATTCATCAGAGGATAAGAATTCATCGGAGAATGAAAAGTCATCGGAGAATGAAAAGTCATCGGAGAATGAGAATTTACCCGAGAATGAAAAGTCATAGGAGAACGAGATTTGGAATAAAACTTTGCGCAAAGATGAGAAGATATTCTTGGAGAATAAGAATGAGGGAAGTATCAATACTTAACGATACCTAGCTTGAACAGACTTGAATTGTTCTCACTAGATAAGTGCATGCAAGAGTTATGCCATGATTTAATTTTAAAATGCTCTCTCCTATGGAACCACATTCCAAGTCTTCTATTATTTATATATCAGTACGTTGATCCGGGTTTATGAGGAGTATTTAATCAACCGCAGGAAAAGACAGCATTGATTTTATAGCCTACAATTGGGTTCAGAAATTCTCCTTCTTAGTCGTTTCTCGTCCTTGCAAATTTTGTAATTTCTTCCACCTTATGGGGGGATGAAGCTCGGAGAATGATACCTCGCCTACGATACATCACTTCAGCTCAGCTATAACTAAAATTGCGGAAAAGAATAATTTTATCAAATACCTAGATGAAGGAAAGATAAAGATTGGCCCACAAAGGAAACGCTCGATATGTAACTGATAAGAATTTCCCAAAAATTATTAGCATCACAAACCTGCTTGCTTAAGAATATTATGCCGGGGATACTAAAACTAAAACTAAAACTGTACTGATACGTTACTCAAATACTTGAAAATTCTCCGCAAATGGTATTTAGCTGTCTTCCATAGGTCTACCGTAACAGATATATGAATCTGGAAAACCTGGACTTGATGGGTGTAAAAATCGCACCTGAATAACCAGCTTGAGCATTCCCAGTGTTAGGTTTATGCGACCTAAATGGCAGTTTTCAGCATTCAACTCTAACATCTATCATATGTAAGACTTTGGATTACTATTTATTTGACAGATCTCTGTACTTCAGAACTATCACACCTAAAGATTTTCTTCTGTTTTCCAGCTTCGAACTCAAATCATCATAACTTATCATCAATTGCCGACCACATCGAAAAGTCATAATCATCTTTAACTCAAATTAAATTTAAGTCTACTTAAATCCTCGTCACTTTAAACCAACGTATTCGGAGAAGGTTTTTGTTCAGAGGAGCTATGGCTAGCTACGGAAATATTAACCACAGATCGCAAGTCAAGCCATTGAGTATTATGCCCCATTCAATCATGAGAGATCTCAAACAAACTCACTCTAGCTTCAGGGCAAACGTATTCAAAAAATACCTCAGTCAAAGTAGATTACTATGCGCTTGACGGATGTGCAGCTTAGGTGGAATACCTTGCAGATCGAAGATGCTCCCACCTTGAAATTTAACAAATATGAGTACCAAGTGTTGAAATTAGTTGTACTAATTGGATAGGATGTGCACTGAATGCAAACCTGTTGAGCATGGATTGCTTTGGTGGAATTCAGAGCAGTGACAATTGTGAACTTGTAATAAGCTAGTCTGTATTGGCTCACAATCACCAATTGCTTTTGTTAGAAATAATTTCATGTATATATAGGGTGCTTTAGTTAGGGGTGGAAGTAATCAACAACTCCCACTTATCCCTTCTACGCCCTCCAATTGTCCCAACTATTCTTACTGTGAAACATCAAGCCTAACAAGTTTTAAGATATTCCTCAAGAGCGCATACACTATTCTTTACACCAAGAAATCATAGGATAATCCTAACTCGATATGTGAAGTTCAGTCTAGACAGTTGGCATAGGAGATCTCCCACATGTATTAGCAGATAATGTCTTGAAAAAATCAGACATGCTGTAAAATGATGTTCAAGCTGTGGTAAAAGAGGAGAGTATTTGGAATGTCATTTAGTTGAATGAAAAATAACAGATTTGTTTTTTTAAGTCATCGGCGGCTATTGCTATCTCTCTCCTAAGAGGAGAGAGGTGCAGCAAAATGCGACTTTTCTACACCAAAAATTACCAGATTTCACCCACTACAATGACGCACGATTCAACAACGCTGAGGTGACTTTCTCTCAAAATTATAAATTGTAGGGAGCTCTTCATGAAATCTAAGGTGATATCTTTCGTTCTACTATCCACATGGCGAGAGTCATCAAAAATCCTTCATCCTACTCAGGGCGAAACTTTGTATACAGGGGCATCTGGGGAGCCACATAGAAGTTCTAAATCGGAACGAGAGGAACAGTAGAGCAAAAGTTAGATTTTAGAATTTTAAGAAGAGATCTCTGCAAACTTCGGGGTTGAGACGAATTGATCGTGGCGTTGTCAAGCTGTGCGTATTTGTGGGTTCTGTATCAACGTCTCCGCCGTACTAAAGTACGGTAGCACAAGTACATTGCCCATTTTGGCGTACTTCATTTCTTAGTCCAACCTATTCTTAATCTAACCCATGCTATTTCATAGTACCACACTATCCCTAGCTGAATATCACACAGGTTGATAAATCTACGTACAAATTTATTAAGCTTATCCATTATTTAGACTAAAAAGGAAATACGCTAAAATAGGCAATTTATATGTGCCCTCGTAATTTAGTATGGGGAAAACGTTGATATAGACCCCCCAAGTAGTGGAAATCGATGAAATCTGGTAATCTTTTGGTAATGTCGCTGCCTCATTTCAAGAGGGGTAGACGATAGCCGATGAGGCAGGCACAAATATTGATTACAGGCAACAAAATTTAACGACAATGGCTGAAGCATGGAATCATAGAATGGGCTGTGGTCGTCATGCTAAGCGCGGAAAAGGCTCAAATTCAAATAAATTTTTTTTAAATCTTGAGCTTGCTGTAAATGGGTATTGTTAAAAAATCTCATCTATTGTGAATAATTCTATGTGATTTCGAGCGGGGGTAACTAAGTAAACTCCGCGATTTAAGCATGACGAGGAGTTGGTAATAGGAAACTTAGCGGTTGTGGGAACGAAAACAGAATTCAACCCAATATTTTCGAATGGAGATCAGCTTATGCTTCATAATATAGCCCTTAAGTTCCAGTTAATTTGATCTAAATCTTTTCGACTTCTTCCTCAGCATATAATGAATACAGCGACACTCTCAGCTACACCGGAGCAACCAGGACCCCTAGAGGAAGATGTGACAAGGAATTCTGCCAAGAGTACAGATGCTGCGGACTCCAGCCAAAAGCCTGCTCTATCTGCAGCAGAATTGAAAAAAAAGGCCAAAGAAGAGAAGAGTGCACGTAGAGCGCGAGCTGTACTTCAGAAACAGAAAGGAGGCCAACCAGCTCAAGCGCTTCTGCAACTTCCGGGCCAACAAGCAAAAGCAGAGGGCCAAAAACCACCTAGAACCCTGCATAAACGCGGCACCTCAGTTGAAGTCAAAGGCATACCAATCCGAGGTCCTCAAAAATCCTTGTCGCCTGTGCCAGAGGTAGTCGTGGGAGAGGATAAAACTGTTGAGTTCTTTAGACATCTCTACAAGTCAAGAACTACTTCGATTGCGGGTGTGAGCAAAGAAGTTCACCCTGCCGTCTTGGCCCTCGGATTACAGATGAATAGCTATACAATATGTGGAAGTTGCGCAAGGCTCGTTGCTACGCTACAGGCCTTCAAGAGGGTAAAGGATCCAAGATCTATCATATAAAGACTAAAACTGACATCCTAGGTCATTGAATCATATACTACACCTCCAATGAACTCTCTGACTCGCCATCTTTCTTCGCATGTACTTTCACCACAAATTGACTACCTATCTTCCTGCAGACCACTCTCTATATCCATGGGAAATGCTATACGCTGGCTCAAACTTGAAGTTTCGAAGACTGATCCGAGTACCCCTGATGCAGAGGCCAAGAAGAATTTATGCAATTCAATTGACGATTTTATCCGCGAACGAGTCACATATGCTGATCAAGTCATCTCCAAAAGTGCTGCCCTTAAGATCAGAGACGGAGATGTTATCATGACCTACGCAAAAAGTGTAACAGTACAACAAGCCCTATATCTGGCGCACAAAGATGGAAAAAAGTTTCGTGTTATCGTAGTTGATTCAAGGCCATTACATGAGGGAAAGTATTTGGCAGCAGCTCTCGCGCGATTGGGGCTAGAAGTCAAATATTGCCTTTTGAATGGACTAAGCCACAATATACAGCACGTTACTAAAGTATTCCTTGGAGCCCATGCCATGATGAGCAATGGCCGGCTCTTCTCAAGAATAGGAACGGCTCTTGTGGCAATGGAGGCCAACAGTGCCGACAAACCTGTGATAGTTCTCTGTGAGACTATCAAATTTACTGAAAAAGTTGCCTTGGATTCAATTGTACACAATGAGGTTGCGCCAGCAGATGAGTTGGTGATTCCAGGTGGTGTTTTAGAAGGATGGCACGACGTTAGCAGGCTGCAGTTATGCAATCCGTTGTACGATGTTACGCCCGCGGAATACATTCAGATGATTGTAACAGAGTCAGGAAATGTACCGCCGACTTCGGTGCCAGTATTACATAGGTTAGGAAATGAGATTCAAGGGTAGCATGAGCCGTAGATTGATATCCACGTGATTTCACTCTTGGAAGCAGAATTCTTATTGACATTCGGCTCCTATATGTGAGAGAAAGTAAGATAATGATAACGCTTAAGAATGCCCGTTCTTTGAAACGCGGTACTCAGGGAGTTCCTTCAAGTAACATAACAGTGATCGAGCCATACATCTCGTATATTTTGCTGCCCATTTACTCACTACGCCGCAATGGTAAACGCAAATTTCTTTGATATCAAGCTGAAAGTTCTAACTGTCAGGTCCTCTATCAACCCCTGCCATGTCGAAAAATATCTTTCAAGCGGCAGCCTCAGTATTTTCAGTTTGAGCCTTGGCTCTCTCGTCCCTTCTCGCCCGCTTTTCTAGTAGCAATCTCTTTCTCTCAGCCAGTAGAGCTTTCTGCCTTACACCCACGCCCTCGAGCCACCAGCCAAAGCTGGTACCGACGCCGCCAAACAGCGGATACGCCCAGAGGTTATGCATTTGAAAGAAGGGCCGCATCTCGATTCCTAACTGCCAGAAGCGCACCGCAAGGCCTATAGAGGGCGTCGCGCGTTAGCCCGGTTTCGCTCGCTCGCATCTCAGGGTCGATGGAGGATGCTTACCGAAGCCGCCCCAGAAGATGGCGTTGTGCATGGTGGGGGTGTGTCCAAGTGGGCGATGCGCCGTCGTGTGGTCGTCGAAGCGTCGCGAAAGTCTCAGTGTTGGTTCAACTCTCCGTCGCGTGTCGAGTGGGAGCTGTCTGTACTCATGTGCTATGCTGGGGTGGAGGCTTGCTGTCGCTGACAGGACGAGTTATATTCTGATTCGTGTGTGTGTCTAGGCTTGTGGGTCTGATTCCGGGGGCTAAGTGAATCGAGGCTAGAAAGTTTTGTGCACTACTGGTACAAGTACAGCGATAACTTTTATATATATCATCTGTTTTTCGATAATTCCACGCGTCCATGTAGCTTATGCGTGCAAAGTGTCATCCATGTAACGAAAACTGGAGCTGTCTTTGAGCAAGGGTAATTGAAGATTAGAATTGGTGGAAGTTTTGTGAGCTGTACATGTAATTTAGAAAGACTCAATATACAGAACTTTAATCATGTCTGACCTTCGATTAACCC
Organism: Podosphaera aphanis; assembly: GCA_022627015.2. Taxonomy (NCBI): domain Eukaryota; kingdom Fungi; phylum Ascomycota; class Leotiomycetes; order Helotiales; family Erysiphaceae; genus Podosphaera; species Podosphaera aphanis. The sequence continues at coordinate 16,692 of JAKRRZ010000013.1, forward strand.
TGCGGTAGGGGTGCATGGCATGACGCAACGCGTGATAATTATTGACGTTTAAAATCTGATGCTTAGATAAGCTGAATATAGACAGACTTGATGCATGTTTCTTTTCTTATCAACTTGATAATGATGGAAGTCAAAGTTCTCTCATCGATACGTATATAAAACCTATCTTAACGTATTCACTATGGCTGCAGCAGTATCCTATCAAGGTGAAAAAGAAGCTGTGCCTATGAGAAAGAAGCTCAAGGCGTCCGACCTACCACTTGCCTCTGCAACGCGAGCTGCTATCGAGGGACTGGCGCACACATTTAAAAAAAAGGGAGGCTATGACTCATTACGCAAGCAAGTGTGGGCAGACTTAACAAAAAGTGTGAGCCTTGTATCTGCACATGTTAGTGAAATTATGTTAATCTAGGAGCCCGCTAGACCTATGAATCTGAATTCACTGAATCATTAGTAAAAGCCGCCGAAATCGAGCTGGAGAAGAGCGACTACGACCTGCTAAGAAAAAGTCGGTCGACAGCACAGGCTCTGATCCATGGAGCTGTCGAACGTGCCGGTGTATATCGCGATTCAGAACAGCAGATTGATGCATTAATTGATGCTCACATTGCTGAAATCGAGAGTGGAATACGTGCTATCCGAAAGAATGATATCGGTGAAGAAGCAGCTGCTGCCGAGCAGGTCAGGGGCGCGAAGACAGATGAACAATACGCCCAAGAAGCAAACCTAAGAAGAGAAGCTAGAGATAAAGCTAGACGTGAAGCTCGGGAGAAAGAAATAGCTCTCAGGGAGAAAAAACGTGAGGAGGAGAGAGCCAAGAAAAGAGAGGAAGAGAAAAAACTTGAAGAAGAAATGGAGAAAAAAAGAATCGAGAGAGAGGCTAGAAGAAAAGCTGAAAGAGAAAGAGAAGAACAAAAAGAACGGGACTTGAAGGAACGAGAACGCAGAGAGCGAGAGAAAGAAAGGGAAAGACGACAACGAAGGCATGAAGAAGACTCTAGCCGCAAGGAGACCAAAGAACAGATGCAAGATCCTAAAGAACTGAAGAATCCTGATGTGATAAAGCCAGAACTAACCCCCGAAGAAATCGAACGTCTTGAGCGCGAAGCTCTAAACCATCTTTTAAAGCCAACATCAAGTCGAGTAAAGCACCATTTAGATTTAGAAATTGATAAAACACTCACTCCACCACCCCGAAAAATTGTATCTAACTCTGCAATCCAACCTATATCTCGAGATCACTCGAAACTTGGTACTAAAAAACCTCCTCCGATTACCACAAAGATGAAGGCTGAACCTCAGTTCAAGATGCCTCTTCGGTCCAACGAAAAGCTTACAGGCAGTGAAAGGAAAATTGACTCCAACCGAAGGCGTAGTCGAAGTCACGACCGTGGACGTGAACGAACTTTTTCAAAGAGGTCTAGTCGAAGCAGAAGCCGCAGCCGAAGCCGCCATGGTAGAAATAGAGATACACGACACTCTAGACGAGACAGTAAAGAACGACCTCGCGACGATCGGCACGGGAATCATTCCCGAGAACGAGAAAATCGCCATAAGGACGACCGACGAAGAAAATCTAAAGATCGCGACGATGGTTATCGTCATGATAGAAGACATAGCCACCGATCCCATTCTATTGGAATAGAGAAAAAAAGTGATAACTTTATTATTTCTGATCGCGATAAAGTGAGTACATCAATCTTAATTTACCCTGATTCCTCAATCGTAGTAGAAAAGTTTTGAAAAAATAGTAACAAAGAAGCTAACGAAGACTTTGTAATTTAGCTCGGGACCCAAACAAAAGAAGTTGACCCTCTTTTCAGTGGCTCTCTACCAATTAAGGAACCATCTCTTATCCATGTCAAAGAGGCAGTCGGTATTTTTGGCAATAGCTCAGCTCGCAAGTCCGAGTTTTCTCGTGACAGGATGAAACATGCCCGAAGCAGATCCCGTAGTACTGAAGGTAGGAAACGAAGTCGTATTGAAAGATCTACCAGTCCAAAAAACATCGACCGTTATGTTCCAAGCGCCCACAGACGAAGTCGTCGAGACGACACATACATCCGGAGTCCAACTCGCAAAAGAGATAAAAGTCGTAGCCGGGAACGAGATCGTGATCGTGATCGTGATCGTGATCGCGGTAGGGAAAAGTTATCCCGTTACTCGCGTGACGATGGTCGATCTCGTCGTCGATCTCGGAGCAACAGTCAGAGCCGGCGGAAATATCGGAGCAGAGAACGTGTTCGGGGTAGAAGTACAAGCCCCTTTGCTAGAAGGGAGCGTGATGGAAGGAAAGACCGAAGTAGGAGTCGAGAAAAGAGGAAGGAGCGACATTGTGATCGTGATCGTAGTCAAGATCGAGATCGACATCGAGACCATGGAGAAAGATATGAAAGGGCTAGAAGTCGTGAAAGGAACCGCGACAAGGACCGAACCCGCAAGCGTAGTAGAAGCCGTTGAAGAGAAACATCGGAATTATGTATTAAATCTGTGATGGGGACATTACCTACATCGTCAATCAACACTCAAGGCTACTGTACTTTTTTCGACCTATTTGATTACATATGAATGCCTGGCAACATGACAAACTAGCTATCACTGGTCTCATTTTATATCTGTCAGACTTGCGAAGATTTTATTCAATACGCAACGGATGGACATTTATATAAATATATGGCAGTGCGTGGGAACAGAAATATAGAACCACCTAGTATGGAACCTTCCACCATTACATGCTCCCCCTTCTCACCCTATGAGATTACTCCTTCAGGTCAATTCCGTCTTTCGACCATCTATCCCGAGTCTCTGATCTCGTGATATTATAAATTCTAGCCATCCAGTCTAACTGCCGGTCCTAAAACAAATATACTAGCTAGGGAGGAGCTGACTATCTTGGACATAGAGGAAAGGAGGCACATCAAATTATGCCGGTTTTAGAGACCCGGCGGCACTTCACTGAGAATCAAAACCTTGGCTTGTACAAATGGGCCCAAAGTTCCCAGGAATGTTAGATATCCTTCCTTCAAACAACAATTTCCTTTCCCATGCCAGACTATCCATCCTTTCTCATCTCGTAATCCCCTGAGCCCTCGAAAGCCATGACAACCTCTCCAAAAGTGTGCTCCCTGACTTACTTCCTCTGATAGATATATATAAAATCATGGGAAGATGGTAATACATACATGTAGTCAAGTCAGAAAGTTATGGATAAAGGTCTTATTCAATGAGTCGGTATGTTAAAAGGCGCGACCCTTTCGGGTTAATGACCTGAAATCGAGGCAATTATTGGTAATGATTGGAAGTAGAACAAGTAGCGTATCCATCCATTACGATCTGACTGGGACGCTTCTGAGCTATGTATCTCATCTATACAGGGAATGAATGTAGTGAGCAGTCACAGCCGGCGCCGTGATTGATTGATTGATTTACATTTAACGCCAAGTAGGCACACGGGATAAGCCCGGCCTCTAAGCCCTTCGGAGAGCGCTTGGCCCGCCTGTGCAGCCTAAGGCCACCAGGCGTTTCTACCATCTTATCGACAACCGTATTATTCTACAGCAGCAGCTTGGTATTACACTAAGCCTGCTGCAGTCAGAGCTATTTCTTCCTATAGTGTCCTATGGCACTTTGCATCTTGCATCTTTGCATCTTGTATCTTGCATCTTTTTGTTTTTTAACAAAAATCCACCGAGAAACCCTAAATACTCCGGCCCTCGCCAAAACCATACTACTTCAAGAAACATGAAAGTGATAATATATATAGTTAGAAAAGAGGAAATACCCCTATCTTATCCGTACGGTTGTGCCTCTTTGCACCATCTAGCAAATGCTCGCGCTCCAGCTGTTGAGCCGAGAGTCCACTTAATATTGTCCTCTAGACCTCGCAAAGTCTTAAGTTTACGAACTAGTAGAATTAGTCGATCATATCACGTGACTTTGATTAAATATAATGATTTTTCAGACCTGCTTCAATCTCTCACAGAGCAAATACGAGCGCATTCAGGCTGCTTCCTCAGTCCCGGCTTCGCACGATTTAAAACACGCCCACGTCTGCCTCTGAAATGCTTCCGATTGTTGAGAATGGGTGGCCGACTAAACCTCAGCTCCCTGCGCTATTCTTCATCGTGTGTGTACAATAAGTGATATACCTAGAAATCACGCTTTATACTGACCGGAACTTGGGCCAGAAACTGGATTGCCTTGAGTTCTATGACGATTCTCTTTAATAAATACGTAATGTCAACTCTAGAATTCCGTGAGTCATGATAATCGTGTATTCTGTTCGTGTGGACAACTTACAATGTCACAGACTACCGTAAGCTCTCTCCTCTGCTTACTCTAGTTTTCTGATAGCTTACAGCGGCACTCTTGACGTGTTGGCATATGTTTTTTTCGACTATCATGACCCAGTTCATGGCTCGGACTACGACACTGCTTGATGCACGAAATAAGGTCAAAATGACTAGCAGGCTATATTACCGAGCTATCATTCCCATTGGCCTCTTTTACAGTGCTAGTCTAGTCTGTAGTAATCAAGCTTATCTTTACTTGAGTGTGGCATTCATTCAGATGCTCAAGGTATGGATTTTTTTAATCCGCCCCTCCTCAGCTAACAGATATATCAGGCTAGTGCACCTGCCGCAGTCCTGATGGTCTCGTGGCTATTCCAAGTCTCGAGCCCAAAACTCAGGGTTTTTCTTAACGTTATGTTTATCGTATTTGGTGTTGTGCTCGCTTCTTATGGAGAAGTGAAATTTGTCTGGCTAGGCTTCTTTTATCAAGCTAGTGCAATATTCTCTGAGGCTACCCGGCTTGTGATGATACAGATTCTCCTCAGTTGTGATGGTCAAAATATGGATCCACTTGTCTCACTTTATTACTACGCTCCTGTATGTACAGTGTTGAATTTACTCGTCGCCACAGCAACGGAACTATCTGTATTCCAGATGACAGACATCTGGCGGGTGGGTATCTCGACTCTCCTGTTGAATGCGGCCGTAGCTTTTCTACTCAATGTCGCTTCGGTGTTTTTGGTAAGTTTTTACGTGCGTCTAAAATCATCATCGCACTCACAACTTATGGTAGATTGGGAAAACATCGGGACTTGTGATGACGCTTTGTGGTGTGGTAAAGAATATCCTAATCGTGACGTTCTCTGTGTTACTCTGGGGAACTTTTATCAATGGGCTACAAATATTAGGTTACACCATCGCCCTCGGTGGATTAATATGTTACGGGGTTGGCTATGATGGGATGATAGCGTGGTACTCCGAACTCCAAAAAATAGCGGGTAAGCTATGGGAAGTAGAGCGTAGAACATCGATCAAACACTTGATGCTGAAAATTGGCCTCGTTACAATTCTAATTCTCACGATGGGGTCAATGATGATCAGGATATATGAAAGTGATAGGCTGGGGGAGCTAATCCCCTACAACCGACAAGCTTTCGTGTAATGACTCTACAAATTAATGTCGTCGAGCCAAAGCCACATTAAATTCGGCTAATTAATATCTAAGCGGTTAACACTCGGAAAATATAACCGGGTTATTTTTAATTAATTTTCCATCTTTACCAGATCCGATCTTCATATGTCAACCACATCCAGAAGTACCCGGATGCAACTTTAGGCAGCCTTAACCGTGGCGAAAAGTAGGACTGACTGGCGCCAGGTCCGAGTCATGGTGAGACATCAAATGACATAATACATCTCAACCTCTTCAAGATATTTCTTTCTTACCTTCCTCGGAATCGAGCAATAGAGAGCTCCAATCACACAATCCATGGCTCAGAGAGATCAAGACCCGACATCGGTGAGCAAGATGGAGCATGTTCGCAAGATGTTCGTCAAGAGACCAATCAAACCAACCAGAAGAATGTCTCTTGCCTCATCTCGCATGCCTGCCTTCCTCACGCAGCCTGACTTGAGGTTGATAGAAAAATTCAGCCAAATCCTTGACTACGAACGTGCGATTGCCGCTCGTCCCAACGCGTTCCTGTCTCAAGCCGCTACATCCCATCGAAATCGCTATGCCACCATTCAACCCTGGGCCCACAACCGCGTCGCGCTCGACGCCTTGGCGTTTCCTGACAATTACATCAACGCGAGTCCCGTGACCCTCGGTCGACAGCACCGGTACATAGCGACGCAGGGACCCGGAACCGGACAAAACGCCGACCACTTCTGGCGGATGGTCTGGCAGGAAGAGGTGCAGGTGATCGTGATGCTCACACCGTTCGTTGAAGCCGGGATTCCGAAGTGCGGCGTCTATCTCCCCACGCGAATGGGTGACACCCTCGACTTGGGACCCGCGTTTGGCCGCGGCTACATCCAGTGCCTCAGTCGTCGCAACGAGGACTGGGCCGAGACTCGGGAGCTGCGTTTGTGTCGTGTGCGCCCCAACATGCCTGTCGAGCAGCGCCGCATCTACCATCTCCTCTTCACCGGCTGGCCGGACCACAACGTACCCCGAGGTGAAGCTCTCGCAGGCCTCTTCTCGCTGATGCAGCTATCTCGCCACCTCGCCTCTTCTCACACTGTCCCTGAGCCTCCGCGGATCATTCACTGCAGCGCTGGCATCGGTCGTACGGGCGCCTTCATCGCTCTCGATCATCTCCTGCAGGAACTTGACGATGGAAAGTGGGACCACCTTGATGACGATGACGATCCAATCTTCGATGCCGTCAAGATGCTTCGCGATCAGAGGATGGGATTGGTGCATACGGTGGGCCAGTTTATCTTTGTCTACCGGATCTTACGCGACAAGTGGAAGACACGGAACACACAAGCACGCGCCGCCGTGGCAATGGCAGAAAATAGAGAAATGAGCTCGTCTAGCGATATGACGATATGACGTGGCAAACTGCGTCACTGAAGGGGTTCTGAAATGGGTTGAGGAGCTGATGAGGGAGAACGCTCAAGTATATGATAAGCACGACCTGGGACATAATTGGCAAAGAATCATTGTAAAAGTGTATCATGAATGTACATGTAATAACCGAGCCTTAATTTCTTTACCCACCCGAACCGATTCAACTTGCTTATTTACTAGAATAGTCCCAAACATACCAGATAAAACACCCCATTTTAACCTTTTGTGTCATTAGCAACCCAAACGCCTTCGCTATGCCATACCCAAAAGAACTACCATCATCACCACCACCACTAGCTAGTCTGTCAGTCGGCCACATTATACACTAACGAGAGATCCAGCCGAAACAATGTTTCGTTTCCTCATCTGGGCACCTTGACGCTCTGTCTCATCTGCTTTCCAGGGAAACTGTGGAATTTCAAGAGACGTGTTCGGGTTACCTTCATACTGATCCCTTAGAACAATTTCGGTAGAGTCAGGTCTAATTCTCGTGGTTTCCATACTGCGCCGACTTAAGATCGATCTGAGACGTTCGTCCTCCATTAGATCATCATCTTCGATGCGAGGAAGTGGTATATTGACAGCCCGAGATAGATCTTCGTGAAGATTCTGATTGGAACTACCGAGCCTCGAATCTATACTGCAGGGTTCAGGAGACCACAAAGGAGTTATTGATGCGGACTCGTCATTTGTCTGAGCGGGAAATTTGCTCGACGTCCCTGAAAGTATGGGGCCAGCGGGCTGGACGCAATCGTAAAAGAGCATGAAGGCACCCCCTTGGCCTAGAACATTTTCCTCGGTAACTTTGAGTACTTCGTCGTCACTCAAACGCCACCATTGACCTTGCTTATTTTCGGCCTCAACTCCAGCTATTGGGTGCTTCTTATAGCAAACATAATGTCCGTTTTCATGGCGACCATGATGAGTGACCACAGCCCGTAATTCATAACTTGGGCCGCTCTGTCTTGATTGTCTCAAGGAACTAGCAATTAGAGACTGGTCTGGGTTTAGTCCCCATTCCTCAGTCGTAATGTCATCGGTGCTCGCCGTACTCCCGAGGCACCAGGGCCCAATATCTAACAACCAAGAAAACTTGACTTGACAGCAATTTTTTCTCAACTCGCCAGAAACTTCATCGTAAAGGCTTCGATTAAAATGAATGATCAACGACTTCGGTGGACGTGCTATTACCGCCTGTCTGGATTTGGTGGATGTGATCCAGTTTTTAGATGTTATTTTACACTTTTTTAGCAGTGTCTTATCCTCGTAGTCGTCATTTTCAAGAGCTTGAGTCATAGCTGCAAGTCTCTCTTCAATTTGTTGCCTGGCATAATCTCCTGAAGCAGCGATCATACTCTCCTTTAGCGTAGAAAGTAGACTGTGACTCTTCAAAAGTGTACACTTTCTACACTCGACTCCTTCAATTAGTTCAAGTTTAGTATATTCGTCCAGGGACTGAGAAATACTATACTCTTTATATCGTCCCAGTGGTACAGTCAAACAATTAAATGGGATCAAAGATAGTCCCTCAGAGTGCCCACATCGAGTGCATCCTACTCGTTGAGCTATCAAACCTTCAAGAGGATTTCGTATCTTGTTCAGTGATAGTGGCTCCAGATCTTTGGGCCTCAGATTTTTAAATCCAAAGACAGGAGGGATCTTTGTCAAAGAGGCTGCTGTGGTAATCTCCTTGTCTATTTCGTCTAGCACTTTCGAAAAATATTCCTGTGCGTCTTGCTGCTGCCAACTACTCATATTTTTCAATGTAGCAGGCGTCCAAATTCTCTTGCCATTATTCAGTGGATCATTCAACTTTTCAATCAAGCTTCGTAAAGCCTCAGACATTGAGAGATCGGGTTGTGTTTCTGTATCTTTAACCGGCCAGTGTTTTTCGCAATTCGAATGAGAGAGATAATCTGATAAAGTCTTGAGCGATGCTAATCCTTGGAGGACGCTATTTTGGTAGCAAGAATTATCCCAATTACCCAATCCGGCGGGCTTTTCATCCCCTTTTTGTGCTGCCATTTGCATATTAGAGATTTGTCTTCTTCCTGCTTGAGCGACTGAATCAATGAGACCAACCGGTGTATCCTGATTAAGTATGCGACTCATAGTATCGTTATTGACTGAGTGATTCCTTAGGTTTTTTGGAGGGACTACGTTTCGAATCCGGAGGCGTAGGGAATTGTGGAAGTTCTGAAAAACATTGAGAATCGACGAGGGTGTTAAATACAGTAGTAGGTTTCCGATTAGGTGAGGAATAGGCAAAATATTATAGCCAAAGTTCACCAAAACCGGATAGATAATAGATAAGATTATAACTAAGGGCAGTATGGATCTAGTCTGCGAAGACGAGTGTACTCCGTCTTGATAATCTTGATGGTATTCAGAATCAGGATCACCATCGAAAAGGTCGTATAATCGTTGTTCACGAGACTTCATATTAAGTCATATAAGCAGGGATGGATTTTTTTTCAAAATAATTGAAGAAATTTAAAGGCTTCATTCGGATCTGGCCCTCAAGTTTCTAATTACTTACTTGTGAAAGGATTGTGTCAGAAGTCGGTATCTCGGCAGCTCGCTTGGGCTCACGGGTTGACCTATCAGGTACAAGTATATATGTACTTGTGCACCGCGTTGCATCACGGTCGATGAGCATGTCTTTGGATGTTTGAGTTATGCTACTGTTATTTATAAAGCACCTGACGTATTCTAGATAATTTTCTGCCCTCATTTTTGGATCACTTTGACTCCGTTCTCACATTTAAATGTGATCTCAGAGGAAAAGTTAGGCATTGTTTCACTCAGATTTGTGTCACGTGATACTAGAAGATAGATTTAAGAGAGTATTTTAGAAATATATGTAGACACAAAACTAAGCATGTCCTTCTGTATATATCAGAATCACTGCTAGGGCAGCTACGGAGTTGACAGTTGCGAGTACCGCCGTGTGGTCGGTGTGCCTGAATCCCGCGGGACTCTTGCAGGAAGTTTAAAGGTCGCTATCACGATGTACTTGTACTAATAAATATACAGTGCAATAATAAGTACTTGTTCATAAATCTGCTGCACATGACTGATCCTAATGCTCACTGAAAAATTAAAAATTTGGAAATTCAATTTACAACTCGTAACAATTTCTACATCTTCGAAATGGCTAAAACTGCCACACTCAAAAAGAAGGCGGGTAAATAAAAGTCTTCCCCAGGATCATCTATCTTTCAAGTATATCCTAACAATTTTCTAGCAACTTCAGTGCATTCTCGGGCAGCAAAACGAGCTTCATCTCCTGGTATCGATCTTGATAAGTCTCTCAAAGAAGCCAAACCACCATCTCAGGCCCGAACTTTACGACCATCAGTGTTAGCCATACATCAAGAAGCAGGAGTTTCGAAGAAATCGAAAAAAAATCGAAAAATGCTGTTGAGCGCCAATGCAAAACGTAGACAAGGAAAGGGACAAGACCGCGCTGAGGCTATTATAGACAAGTTAGAAAAGAAAATAGAGAGAAGCAGAGGAAAAGCTAAAGTAGTTCAAGAGAGATCGAAGAACTGGGAGGAGTTGAACAAGAATATTATCAAGGAGAACACTCGAGAAAGAGAGAATAGCTCGAATGAAAAGTCAGAGGAGAAAGATAATGATTTTAGTCAAGTACAAGGACTTAATCTTATAGACGTTATCTCAGACGAATCTGAGGTTGCGGAATTCGATAATGTTGAAAATATCGTCCCTACGACATCTCTGCTAACGCTTGCCGAGGATGATGAAGGAGAGATTCTATGACTCAGTGCATGTATTTTGCATTCACATACGATACTAGTAGTTCTGGAGTTTGGGGGTATATTTGGCGTTTCAGTTCCGCGATGCATTCCTACGGATCGGAGCCAAAAAAAATGAGGAAACTTACAGTTATCAGCATGTCGATTGATGTGGTGTTAAACATTCAGGCCTCAACCTCGATTCTTTACTCGCTCAGAAAGCAGCGATACTCGCATCCCAGCAAAATCATACACTTAAGGCACCTCATCCCCAACATAAAGAGACAAATCTCGGACCTAGCTGCTCTTTGTCCAGCAGTTAAAATTAAGGATAATTTCTATTCTACCGTGGCAGGGCTTGAACGTTCATTTACTCACTGTTGGCTGAAGCTGTAGAAACCCCCAATTTCAATTTCCCATCCAAAGCGTCTTCATACCGCTGTGCGCTCTCTAAAAGGGAAAACTAGACAAATTCAACCACGACACCGGCAATAACTATCCAACCTCATATCTGTATCTCTCTACCTCTTGCTCTGAATATTTCAGAATAATTATTTCTTTTATCTGAACTCTCTAACACTACTAGTGTGCAGATTTGTGGCTAGTGCAAGATCTCTGAGATTTTTTTACTAATCTAACCTCTCGTCATCATAACTCCATCTAGCTTCTTGATATTCTATGGTTTCTGGAAGCTCTTGAAATTCCCTGACCAAAATGACCCTCAGTGCCGTTGTAGCATCAGAATTGATCCTCGGATCATAAAATGACATCTACAATAAAAGCGAATAGACGACGATCAAAAAAATCACCTCACCACGAATCTCATGATGTAGATGATGGCGACTATGCTAAAAGGTAGTGAAAGTTTCCTAGAAACGACTTCAGAACACTTTTCAAAGACTTTAAGTACACACCATTCTCATTGCTAAATATTGAATACTTGTCAATTCACCGCCTCCAGCGCCAACTGCTATGGTTGTGACTAATGGATTTAAAAAATCAGAGAGATCTACAACAAAATGGTGCCTCCAAAGGATAGAACTCTTTTAGGCCTGGCGTGGAAAATTGTAATTAAATTGAAATTTCCTGAGTATCCAAGGCGGCACACTCGCCAGCTAAAATCAGCAGATGTCCTTTGAGGGATGGAACAGCGGATATATTAGTCTTCGAAAATAACCCATGTGTTGATGGACAAAAATTATTAAAGAAGCACACGTAGATTAAAATGGAGAAAAAATTAAATCAAAGTGTTATATAACATCAAGGCCAGTGACAGATAGTAAACCGGTCCGACAACCACATCGATGCTTTCGATTTGCTACGATAGCTGCAGCTGTAGCCGAGAAAAGGCTATTTGCAATAAAAAATCTGTTGGAAGGAATTGAAAATACCTTAAGAGTGGTATTTTGATTCATTCGTATGTTTTTACTGCGTCGTAAATAGAGACCTAAGCAAAATGCTGCGTGAGACTTATCCCGCCCTGAAGCTTTGCTGATTGGGTAAAGAACAATCCTACCTTAGCGCAAGGACCATGTTTTGGACTTCGGATAAAAATTCATTAACGGTCCCGAAGGCTGGATTAACAGCTTGGAATACCGTTATTATCAATGTGAACCATTGATTTACCGCTCAGCATTGCGAGCGGCGGGTCGGATGGTGGTGTGGTACACCGTCCGGGCCATTCTCCCAAGTAGAGTCTGGGTAGCCGAGGCACATGCCCCACTTGAGACAGGAGAAAGCTGGTTCGAATCCAGCGAGACCCTCACACCACATATCTCGCCTGGTCATGTATGTGACGATGTTGAAGGCACACAGGATAGCCGTGGGTGGCTGAAATGCGTTCCTACGGCAGACATATACGGTTGAGGGTAGAAAGGGCCGTAAGGCGCCTGACTTCGAGTTATGTCTTCAAATGATGTTCGGTGTGAGTGCCCCCTATGTCATGTTGAAACATCGCTCCATGTACCGTACCAGGGTCATTCGTGTCATAGCCTAAAGGCTGCATACACAAGAATGATTTAAAAAAAATTAATAAAAAATAAAAAATTTCGAGCGGCCAAGCGGCATTTCAAAACTCCATTCTGACGCTAAAGTAATCAACAGTTTTGTACCGTGACCTGCATACGGGCTCGTACACTCACCTAATTATCAGTCTTTCGACCCCTGAACTAGCAAAACCCGCTCTTATCTCAATTAAATTACAGATTTTGATTTTGATTTTGATTTCATTGTCCTGATGTGGCGCCTTAAGTGGCCTACGCAGGTAACTATCAGCTATAAATATTCATGAGGGGGAAAACCTTTTGGTGAAACCCCCTCGCTTCTACCCGGTTTTTTCTTTAATTTTATCTCCTCGTTTCCTAGGCAATCTTTAGCAAGTGCATTTACACTGTTATGCCTAGTGTGGCTACCGTCTCGTCAGTTACCTCCCCCTCTGGTTTCTTCGTAAGTCTTCTCTCTGCTTGAATTGCGTCTCAATTTCCCCAGCCAGTCGAAATTGTTCTATCCATCTCTGTTCTAAGATCTACTGTGTGGTTCTTCCAATATCTTCTGAGTTGTTGTCAAACTCTGGAGTGTTTGGATATTTCAGCAGTAGTCGAGCTAATATCGTCTGATGAGTTGTAGCTGCTTACAGGGAGTGTTTGGTTCGCGGCTAAATATCTGAATAGGCGCTTTGGATTAAAACACACGTTTGCAAGAGAGTTTTGTATCAGGAGCAGCGCGGAACAATCGACTTGGGTTGGATCATGGTGTCATCTGGATACTGGCGGGAGGAGAATTTTTATATGTACAAGTAACTTTCTTCGAAGAATAGGATAGTTCCGAGGATACACTGATTTTACGTTTATTTTTCTAAGATCCTCAGAGTCTGACAGTTGTTCATCATTGCTTCAAACGACTGATTCGTGGCCTTTCGCCAGACTTTTGTTCTCTCTTTGACCCATAGGGACAGGCCATACTTATATGTTTGACGTTCTGTGATCGGTATCCACATGGGCAGCTTTGGTTGTCAACTTCAGGGACCGTTCTTCGGGACAGATAAGAATTGAACCCGATATGCTCGCTTCTTATCTGTATGGCTAGACTACTTTGGGTTCTTGTGAGGGTTTTGTGTATTGAGTATGGTGAGCCCCTCAGACATACCTTTTTCCGACCGGTTGTTTTATCTGTAGTGAAATTGGCTGCTTTCCAGACTTCAGGCTCAACTATAGCTCTGTACATTATATATGATACATCTTGTAGCCTTGTAGATACCCGTGCCTTCACTCACCCTTCGCGAGTCGCTTAGGGTGTGCGGAAGCAAAAAGCACTGGAAGATTTATTGTCAATTCATCATTATCTCGCCACCACACCGTGTCAGCCTTTAAATTTTGAGATTTGAGATTTCGTAACCAGCCTGAGTTATATTCAACAAAAAAAGGTGATTTGCTAGGTCAATCTAGGCACAAATAACAAAACAGAACGGGTTCAGCGTTTGGTTCACTTGGAATTGATACATAGTTAGAAGCATCATGAAACTGATAAAAACATTATCTTATTTAAAAGGTGTGAGACTTATTCTATTTACTAGTATATACAAACAACCTCTCCCTAGCTGAGCAAACTAAGTCCCGTTAAATCAACACTTAAATAACAACAACGTAACATCTTAGATGACGTTGACGAAAGCACCTATCGTATTAGCAGCCTGAGCAGGTCGTTGTTGTATGATGTAAATTTTACATATCTAGCTAGTTAAATCTCTAGGTGTTAATCCTATAAAGTCGGCTTCATAATTCAGTAAACAGCCTGATAGGATCAAGTCTGCTATTGGGGCCCTGTCATTACTTAGTTGGCCTTGATCTACATCTTCCCCGTCACATTCTGAATCAGTCGGTGCGGATATGGGATGAGGTATATCCTCGGAGTTCCATCAAGTAGTTCTGTTATCGATGAGCTAACTGATTTGGGGTCTGAAGGTCTGGAGATATTAATAAGCTAGAGAAATTCTCTGGTGTCTGGAAACTCTCATCCTTATCTAGTTACCTCAAAGCAGAAATAATCAATGGGTTTGAGGCAATACCACCTGGGTCTTTAATATATTCTCTTTTGGCTTTTCAATTATCGATACCAATATGCTCCAAAGCATTTTTTGGATTGAATGTATTCTGAAATAAGTGCATATTTTTTTGTAGCCTACGAATTTTTTCGTTAGCATCCCACACTCACTCATGGTCCGATTCCGTTGCTTTTGAGCCCTCTTGTGAATCAATTTTCGAAATACGGCTTCATCTGAATGAAAAATATAGTAGGCCTCTGTAGCTGTAGAGGATTTTCCAGTGGGAGGGTCAATTTCCTCTGGATCTAAGATCCAGCTAATCGCCATTTCGTGACGGGATATCTCGTCTGAGATGATAGGGAAATGCTTCTCTCTAATTGGAGGCATTGTAAGAAAGGGTAAAGATACTGATCACGAGAAATGGGGTTCATAGGACTGGTGTACGGAATGTTATTAAATAACATGTAAAGATTGCAATGGTTCTTCCAGCAGTGCTATTTGCTTCCGCACACCCTGAACGACTAGCGAAGGGTGTGAGAACGCACGGGTATCACGGTAAAAAGATTTTTCGTGATTGATTGACTGACTTTTCGGGAGGAAAAGTACAAAAAGGGTGTCGGAGGGGTAACGATTTTACTTCTTAACCGTTTGGCACCATCCATCATCATTATTTTTATATTTTCCACACCTCGGATTTATTAATTAAAATCCACAAATAATTATTGCTCGAAGGTCATAAATAGCAAATTTTATGGGAAATGGTTATTCTTTGGGGTCATTTTGCTATGACCTTGGATTGGCGAGATAAACCGTATAAAAGATACAAAGAGCGAGGAGTCATTCAAACGAGACTGTTAGATGACCGGACTGAAAGATTGTGGGATAGGTCAGCTGTCAACGTTGGCAGGAAAACGACGGAGCCTTTGCAGGGAGATCCTGAAGAGTGTACAAGAACGAAAATATCGAGATCACCCTTCAGCAGATGCCTCGAAAACGGGTTTTAATAGCTGAACCTAAGGGTAAGAAGCTTCTCTTTAAAAAGAGATATTGTGAATTTCGGTACGCCTGATCTATGGAGCATAGAAACTGGACGATTGATGATTGACTAGGGTGGCATATTTTGATGGATCTAAGTTTGATCAATTGGGCTCAGATGGTCGGAAAATGAACCCCAAAAAATGCTGGATCGAGCCTTCAGCTTCATCTGTCGCTCCATGATCCAGGAAAATGGCAAAATTACGATCTTATGGGTGTATGTGAGCCGGAGAAGATCTCGTGGCATCCCCAAATTACAAGCATTGTGAACGTCGCCTTGGAGCAAGAGATTATGCTCCGGGAGCAGGTTAAAGCTATCATAGGATAAAACCTGAGTGACAGCTAGATCTTTTCACATGATCATGGTCTTCAGAATACTGCTCACTCGACCAGGAATTGGCCGGAAGAGCAGGTTTTGTCTTGGCCTCAAAAATCATCAGACATAAATCCGACCGAGCATCCCTAAGCAGAGGCTAAATAACGGTCTTGGCAGTTTTCTACTCACTCTAGAACTATGAAAGAGCTCGATTCAAGACTTTTCGAAGTCTTGGGAACCATCAAAGTCGAATATGTGTAGGGTCTGATTGCTTCCAAACAGGGCACATTTCACTGCTCTGTACAATGCTAAAAGCGGCTATACAAAGTACTAAAATATTTCTCTAGTAAATTTAGGAAGGTGAATATTATGAAATCTGATTCAAAAGAATTTTCCACGAGTATTTATGGTGATTTCGTGGATGATAAAGAATTATACACCCTCCTCTCACACCCTTTTTGTAATTCTCTCACTGAAATCCTGATCAATCACGAAAATTCTTTTGCCAGTGACATCCAGGAGTCTACAAGATCTATAATAATTACTTTGAATTGTTTTTCAGCAATTTTTGCTGAAAATAGGGCCAAAAGATTGAAATTTGTGTTGGTGTCCGATTCTTTGTGCGGGTCACTGTAAATGAACACCAAAAGGTCGAATATCTTTCCGAGGCTCTTTCAAGCCGATACGAACGACAAGTCGGTAAGCGGGAAGGAGATACGTAACAGCCAAATCATAGAAAATATTGCGAGGAAACGGACGTCCTGCGATACTGCCTCAGCGCTGGGAAGGGTGGGTGGGTGGATGGTGGTGGTGGTGGTGGAAAATAGGGGTTTCCACATGCGTGATAGAGCAGCAGCGTGACGATGCAAAAACTGATCATCGTCCGCTCGCCACCTGCTCAAGAACTTGCGCTGCATCCAACGGGTCGTGGTTGTAGACAGTAGAATTGTCCATGGCAAGTGCTGTGCGTGGGTTAGTTTTTCTTGACGTCTGCATTTCGGCTAATTGTGTACATGCATGTACATGTAGTATATGGGTATGTCAGAGTAGAGCGAGGGCCGGGCCAGGGCCCTCTGGATAAATATTCGACTTCATAATTTTGATACATAGCGCGACAAGAGATGGCTGAGTTATGACGTACTGACCGACGCGGTCATGCATCAAATGACATTTCGTTATCCACGCTCGAGAAATATCGCCTCTACCATCGTTGGAAGAAGAAAAACTGAAGGAGGCCCCGATTGAACGCCGACAAGTACACCTAGAATTTCATCTTCTCTAGAGTTGTGATTACCAGTAAGCCAGCCAGCTCACTTGTTAAGCGATACACTCTGGGATTAATTGGTTGGAACTAGGACAGCTACATTTGTTCAAATTGTTTATTATCTTGCGGTATATGCTACAGTAGAGTCCCTGTGCGCCGGGATTGAATCATTGAATGATCATGACGACCAAACGTATGACAGCGAACCCAATTAAAGCGCCACGTTATCGACCAGGAAAACCGATTGCTGATACGGACTCCTCGGAGTACGAAGAAGAGAGCGAGAATGAAGAGACATCCACCGAACCGCAACATCCCATCTCTGCACCGCCTAAAATTACTAGCTTTATCAGCGAATTCACAAAGGTTGATATCAACGAGCGGCGGCAAGTAGATGCCGCCAAAGAAGCGGCCAGGATCGCAGATCTCAAAGCCTTACGCGCAAAAGAAGAGGAAGGGTTTGTTACGGAGAGCGACGAAGAGGCAGTAGCAGGGGAAAATAGCGAGGGAGATGACGACGAAAGCAGTGGGGCAGAGACGGAGGAAGGGAGCAGTGAGGAGGAGCAGCCCCGCCGTGTCTTAATGCGCCCCAAGTTCATCAAGAAAGATCAGCGAACGCATAGCACGCTCAACACTATCGACCCGCGTACCGAAGCAGAACAGATGGCAGCAGACGAAGCGCGCAAGATTGCCGCTGCCGATGCGATTGTCGAGGAGCAGATCCGAAAGGACCTTGCCGCGCGGGCGGCCGGAAAGAAGAACTGGGACGACGACGACGAGGAAGATGAGATCGATGACACCGATGGTACAGATCCCGAAGCCGAGTACGCAGCCTGGAAGCTGCGCGAGCTTCAGCGCATCAAGCGCGAACGGCTCGAGATTGAAGAGCAAGAGCGAGAACGCGAGGAGACCGAGCGCCGGAAGAATCTAACGGTGGAGGAACGCAAGCGAGAGGACGACGAGCACATCTTGAAACAGCGGGAAGAAAAGGACAGCAAGGGTAAGATGGCCTACATGCAGAAGTATTACCACAAAGGCGCCTTCTATCAGGACGAAGCGAAATCGTTTGGTCTGAACCAACGCGACCTCATGGGTGCGAAGATCCAGGACGAACATGATCGGTCGCTGCTCCCCAAGTACTTTCAGCAGCGGGACATGACCAAAATCGGCAAGAAGGGCGCGACCAAGTATCGCGACCTCAGGACCGAAGATACCGGACGTTGGGGTCAGGATTTGGATCGGCCACGGAGAGGTGATGCCAGCTGGTCCCAGTCGGACGACCGATTCAAGTCAGATCGAGACAGAGCTGGCGCTGGCGCTGGAGCCAGCGGAGCAAACGAGGTCCCGGTCGGGGTGCGAAGGAAGCACGTTAGTGCCCCTGATGAGCCCCGCGCCATGCGCGAACGACATCAGAGTCGCCGTCACCGTAGTCGCTCACGCTCCCGATCGCGCTCACGGTCTCCTCGGACAGATAGGGGGCGAAATGACGATTCTCGTCGCAAGCGGAGTACATCTAGAGAAAGAGATAGACATAACAGTGAGAAACGCCGCAAAGTAGACACGCGATAGCCCTAGATTCTACGGGAAACCATGCCTTGCGTGATTGCCTTTATCCCCCCCTCGCATACACCCCGACGAGAACCCTGAGCTGGCCGCGCTCGGAACAGTATCTGTACCAATACTTTCGATACTTCGTCATCATTAGCTGTCGGCATCCTTTCACTACTTAATCTGCTTAAACTGTCATACAACTACTTTTCATCACTTAGTTTTCTAGATCTTCAAAATTTCTACACGTGCTCGTTCAAAGACTCTGTGCGCAACAAAAGTAGTTCCGCCGCCGCCGCCTTCTTCCTCCTTCAGCGATGGCGGTTGGATTGTGACTTGGGCATACGTTCCGGCGGCTTTGCGCTTCGACAGATAGCCCGGATTTATGACCACGACGCTCTCAACGACCTAAATTGAGCGTCAGTAACGGACCGTCAGACACACACTCACACGAGACGAACCTTGGCAAAGGGCGGCAGCGCACTGGGGACAAGTAAGATGTCCGGTCGGACGTTAATCAGGTCTCCCAGGCGGAGGTAACTCGTGTCGAGCATCGCGCCCGTCGGGATGCCCGCGGAAGTGCCCGTTTTCGGCAACAAGTCTCGACTGACGGGAGGAAAGAGGGGGAAGAAGCTGCGCTGCTCCAACAAATACTTGGGGAGACGGGTGAGCAGGACGGGATCTTTCGGCCGGTTGCCCGTGACTTCTGCAATGCGCAGCTCGGTGAGAATGTCTTGCGACGAGATGCCGACGGAAATTTCATTGAGGGAGATCACCATCGGATTGCCGACGATCTTGATCGACTTGGGCACGCCCAGATCTTTCCGGGGAAACGGCTCTTGGGGCCACGATACGTGTTTGCTCACGGCATCTTTCACCGATGGTACGAGTATGATAAGGATTTGTGGGTTAGAGGTGACTAGTTGTGTGAGCGCCGGAGCCACCAGGTACTTAAATACGGTCGACATCGTAACGACTTCCAACTCCGCGGGAGCTATTCCTGGCAAATCAAAATCCCCTGTGGCAATTAAAGGGTGGTCTATATCTAGAAATGGGCCAATGAGAACTAACGCGTCGGCATAAGAGTCTGCGGCATGATTACAAAGAGCATGTAGGGGCTCAAAATGAAGGTTATCATCTGCTGTGTACGGTCCAGCAGCAACCAAGATATTCAAGGGAGCAGGGTCAGAATCCATATCCATGACATCTGGCCCACCCTTCAGTCTCTGAATATGTGATTTTAAGGTAGCATGTGTTGAAGCAGCGCTGGGTAGTAATGGCGGCTCTAGAATTTCATTTACAGTAAAAGACTCCCCAGAGACATTAATCCCTTTTAAAGCAACTATCTGGCCGGGAAAGAATTGGAGATTGTGTATAGCTTCTACTTTTAATGGTATCCTCTGTCCTGCGCCTACTCGCCGCGATGTTTCGAGGACCAGCGAATGTGCGTTGAGCTTCCCATCTAGGGAGTCTGATGCGATACGTCCCACTGCTACAATCTCGTTAACGTTTTGGCTGGCTGCGCAACCGAACTCTGAGTCTTCTAGATTATAGTGCTTTTGAATCTGAGTTGTAAAGTCATCAATCTTATCATCAAGAATTTCCGACGCATCGGAAGATTTCATGGCCATCGGCTTGTACGAAAGCTTCTTCATGTCCGAGTTTGCAGTGAGTTTTATCCGAGGTTCGGTGAAGGGGGCGGTAAGAGGCGTTGGCTCGGGCAGATCCGGATTGAGGATCTCGACGGTTTGGCCAGCATTGGCTCTTTCTCGAAAAGAGGTCCTAGGCCATCGTTGGTTATTTTTTGTCTGATGGTAATGCGATCGACTTACGCTGCAGTCTGACCATGGCTGCCGCCCACGTGCGATGCAGATTTATGTGCCGACGGGCTGCCACTTAAGTCGATCTTCGTTTTCGAGATGAATGAAAGGTCGATCTTCTTCCCCGCTGATCCTTTTACTTTGGGAGTCCGGGGAAGCGAGTCGTCTATCCTTCGATACGTTAATAGAGTCTGCCACATCAAGAGCATCCGCACACCCCAGCTTACATTTCAAAGAGGTCGAGATTGTTGTTCGTGCCGCGCGCCACGGCCCGGCCACGTTTATGTGACTGCAAGTGATGAGCCTTGGTGCGACTCTCGCGCTCCAGCTCATCTTGGATATTCTTCTTCAGATTGCGTGCGGTGTCGATGGTCAACTGCAGTTCGTCGGAGCCCATAAGCTTCATACTGTATGATTCCCATTTGTACCAGAGTTCTTCCACGTCAATCGCGTACAAGCGCATGATTGATTGTAGCTCGGCCCGGACGTCCGCCTCTAGTTCGGCACCAGCCGCCGCCGTCAGCTTCTCCCAGTGTTGACTTTCGCCGAGATCCGTCATGGTGCTACGCCGTGGGAAGCTTGCCTGGAGGTCGTGATCTCGAAGGCGCGTGCTGAAATATACGCTAATGAATCGTACGGGTTTCTGCGAGAATTGTTGGACTGACTATGTTGACGTGACCCATGAGTTGTCTCGGGTTTCTGGATGAGAAGGGTGTCCGGTGCTCGAGGATAGGCCACTGATGTGTTTGCTGATTAACTGAACCGCGTTCTCATGGTTGTTGTCGTCGAAGATGGCTGTGGCCGTAACTAAGCTTGATGCAGTACTCGAATACGGTAATGAATATGAACACGCTCTGATCTCTCATTATTTGCAAACGCGTCTGACGCGTCACGTACAATGACGGGGATCATTCATTCTCTTATCAGGCTATTTATCACTAGAGATTCTGATAACGTATTTCGTAATGTGAAAGGCACAAAGAAACGTTGGGAAGTAGACTTAATGATGCGATACGATATGCGGCACACCTTTCGAAGGGTGGAAGAGTCTGTGACGGACATAGAGAATCCTCCCGCAACGTGAACTACATAGACAGTGGCCTTGATATATACAATTACATTTGAAACTGTATTTTTCTTTCGGCCGGTCTGCGTTTAACTTGCTTCATCTATCAACCACTCTCTACGCAATCAAATATGTACATGCATTGGTATTCTGCTCAATCGACATCAGTGTCACGTGGTATGATCTCATTATGATGGGAAGGCTGATTATCATCGGAAGGCTGATTATCATCGGAAGGCTGATTATCATCGGAAGGCTGATTATCGTCGGAAGGCTGACTATCAGAAGGCTGACTATCGGAAGGCGGATCATTTGAAGGCTCATCCTTATGATGTGTATCTTCGGCGGTCTTTTCATCGTCCGTTGGGTCATCAGGCGGATGATGGCCAGCTTCCCTTGCTAGACGAGATGCTACTCGTCGTGCAATCTTTGCTTTTCGTTTTTTCCCTAGTCATCTGTCAGTGTGACCATTTCGTCCAGGGGCCGCTTGACGTTCCATATTTCTGTGCCCTTGGGACAAACACCAGAGAGACAGGTTCAAAATTTCAAAGCAGGTCTTGGTGGAGGTAGGGATACTATAAGAAAAACATAAGTCTAAGATGACTTACTAGCTAGGTCACTCCGTAAACGTCGCTCGTTTGCGAATCGTAAATACTGACGGTACAGGATGATCGATCCGATCAACAATCCGACGCCGCAGATTGTACACAAAACAATGCCCAGAATACTCAGAGTATGGGGCTCTGCCTTTAAGTGACACTGACGTTAGAAAGTATTGAGGTAGAAGGGTATCTTGGGATAGGTGTGGCACGACTTACAGCCTGTGACTGGTCTAGACATTGGAGCGTTGATGTTGGTTCGTACGCGATGGTTATTAAGTAGTTGTCATTGTCTATAGCGATGGTCGTAGTGATGGTCCGCGTGACTGAAAGAAAAACCAGAGAGGAGCACGTCGAATAGGACGACGCAGCAGTAGTGGGAGGATATGTTGGAACAGGGCCGATTTCGAAGATGTCAGACGTAGTCGGTGATGCGCCGGGCGCATCAGCGGGTGGCATCACTGATGAGACGCGATGCTGAGCCTGAATGAGATCGTAGCCAAGCCGGCATACTTTGTCATTTCGAAGGATCGTGCTGCAGACTCATGAGACACGGATGGCTCGGTCGAGATCTATATATGCGTGCAGAGGAACCGCAGTAGACAGTTTTTTCGCGTCACGAAATTTATTTCATGGTACCATCAAACGATGACCGATCTGCAGATTGCATGCAGCCGTGGTTATCAGTGCGCTGGCTCGAGTCCTTTTTCACCGCGACCCTGAAAAAGGAATCTCAAATAATCTGACTGTCGCTGTTTGCTCAACGACGGCATTTAAGGCTGAATTGATTCTTGATTTTTCACATCTTATGTTTACCCGTTTGTTATATTTTAGGTGCCATCGGTTACCTCGAACAAGCCGACAGACGAGTTAAGTTGATGTAAAATTGTCTTTCTGAGTCGTCCTACACATCGCAGACCCGGTTCTTGAATTTTTCAAAAATATTCAACTTGATAGGCTCGAGGATGGAGCGCTATGAGGCCAATTATTTGGAGACTTGTGAGCTAAAGAATCTGCAGATGTACCGACCAGTACATGTGTGTGGTTGGAAGTTTCATTTCATTGGGAGCTAGTGGGAATGCAAATGTACTCACTCGTGAGGGCCTCAATACATAAATTAAGTTTCCTGGAGTGCATTTAGGCCGTTACAAAATACCCCTCCATTGCTACAAAGAGATTCTTGCCGCTGGCGTTACTCAGACATGTAAGTTCCTTGCCACACTTTAGGGTTTGAGCTCGCCATTCCATCCCTACTGGCAGGGATAGTAGCCAGCCACTTGTGTGTGTATTGAGGGTTTAAGAATCTACCGTGAGAACCACAGAATGTTCTCACATGATCGCGGCACGAAATATTCCTTCTTACAAGGGCGAGATGGCTGCAAGTAGATGCTTTCGACGTTGGATGGAATAATTTGTCGTCGTTACCCTTTAGTCGCTGAATAATCCGGTTAAATTTCCCGAAGAAGAAAGTTATAATTAATCACTGAAGAATGATCAGGGACTGCGAGGGTCTGTTGCCCTAATGACATGCATCTATCTCCCACTCGCTCGAACGTGTCTTGGAGGAAGAGCGGTGGTAATTTTAAAGATGAATGGCGTTAAATATTTCCGTAAACTGAAGACCTTATCTGGATCAACCGGAAGACATGTACCGTTGAACTCGTCTACATACAAAAAAGTCCAGCGAACTTTTTGCTACCAAATTTTGCAAGATGCAAGAGGATCATACACATGTCGAGATCGAGACCAAATTTCAGGGCAATTTACATGCCATTCTTACGTCCCACACACGTGTATCTCGCTTACTCTGAATTTCATTGGATGTAAATGCATAACTAAGAGTTAGTCAGCTTTTTGTGCAGGCAAACACGTGGGTGGTCACTCAACCGGATGATCTTTGCCCAACTACCAACGTCACCTCGCGTTTGAACACGATGGAAAGAAAAAGCCCGAGGTTTGCTTGGTTCAACCGAATCTCACCGTACTCATTACACGATGGGAATAGTTCAGTCAATTGAAAGGTGTATATACAAGTGTAATATCTGTCTAAAATATGTGACTTTTGGTGGTACAGCTCATTTTGAGGATTAATCACGTCCATATTTTTCGTGACAAAGTCGCATCGAATCAACGATCAAATTACAAAGCAACATGGAAGTCAGTATTCTCCATATCTAATGACTTTAAAAGTAGGGCAACATCCCCTGTCAAATTTATATAATGGTGATGCTCCAAAAAATCGAGACAGACCCCTAAATGCACGTCCAGCTGCGCGCTTCTTTAACGTTCCTAATATCAAGAACATACTATATTGCTAAGAATTCCGGGTAATACCTCATAAAATTGGCCTCATAAAAGAGCAAATACTTTTTCAAGACATTACTGACGAATACATTTTCTGTTATAGAAGATATTGCCAACCTTCTGCTCACCTCGTGCGATAATATTCCTGTCGGGAGACGCTGGCCCAACCATTTGTAACTGCATAATCTACCTTCAAACCCAAGTTCGGCTGGTCTTCAGATTACTAAATGGCCCTCTGGGTGAAGTTTAAAGGTCGTAAAGCATTGCTTCAAGTTACCTTACAATCTAACGGATAGATGCGCAGTGCGGTGAGAAAATAGGTCACATTATACGGAATTGTGATAAAAACAGATAGTGAGTAAATAAATTATCTTCCGGATAGATTGAATCAACTTTATATTCATCTACATGTACCTTCGATCGGGGGCCAAAATATGTTGTTTGCTCCACATGAAGAACCAATGACCCTCTGGACGGCTTTTTAATGTACATGCATATATACATTAATTTAATGTTATATAAACAATAATTTAATGTATCTTTTCCAGAGGGTCTGTGCTGAATCTATGCCAGCATGGGTCTGTGTGTCCTGGTCACGTGTTATTATTTTGGAAGTCATTATTATGTCGCAGGCGCTATTATGTAATCTTAATTAGAGTTAGCATCATAAGGAGTTTTCGGTTGGAGCCGGAGTCAATCAACTTACATCAGACTCAACGAACTTACCAGGCATTCTGTGGCAAAGATTACAGGCGTGCTTTGAGTTCAGAATCTACCGTAAGTACGTTTGTTAGCCGTAAAGTAAACGCACAGGTCGGCGATTCCCGAAAATTAGCGACAAGAGGGTAAAAAAGCGCGACTGCCACCAAAAGTCACATATTTCAGACCAAAACGACACTTTTGTCAACACCTTTAAATTGATCGACTTATTCACATCACGTAAATGAGTACTATTACATTTGTTTGAACCGAGAAAATCTCGAGCTTTTTATTTCAATCGTGTTAAAGCGTGAGGTGAAGTGCTGAGTGATAATAAACGTTAGAGGTTTCCTCTAAATGCAAAATCACCGTTAGTGAAAAATTATTTGTCCACCGAGAGTTCACATTTACACAGGTTCAAATGTGTTCGTTTCTGCCGTCGGTAGGGAAATTGAGGTTTTAGGTACATGTAATATAATTCCTCGAGACATTTAAAACCAGCTACTAGGCAAAGGATTAAAGTCAAGAAAAGAGACCAACAATGCAGAAACTAGTGTAGTTCTAGGTATCATGAGCTTCATCCCGGTTTCTTGCTTGCTGTTCAATACGGCGGGCTAAGATGAAAAGTCCCGAAACTAAGGAGTAGATGTCCTTTATTGATTGTCTTTTAGTCACTGGTCGCACATCAAGATGCGTAGAAAATCTATAGGATAAACCGTTGCAAACAACTTTCTCTTTTTCGCCTCTCTGTGTTAAGGATAAATGCGAACGGTCACTGCACGAAAACAATACCACAAAATAAGTCAATATTAAAACCGCAGAAAAAACCCATCGGCTCTAGAATACTGAAATTTATTGTTTTTCCCTTCTTATTAGAAGATTCCTTCCTTACTCTTTACCATCGTTGCTCTTGACGTACTAAGAATCATCCGGAGTACTCTCGACTCTTCAGGAGACTTCTGGAGAGTTCTAGCAGTCATACCAGTGAGCCCCCCCCCGACCCTCGCTTATTATATGGGGCACGTCAGTTATGCACGCATAGCCGCCGCAGGGCATTTTCCGCTTAAGCGCGTTGCGCCACGACCGGGAAAACGGATGGGCCAAGCTGATTTGCCCAGCCACAACCTACCGGGCACAGCCCGTCACTCTGATTGTCAGGACAGGAATTGAAATTGAGTGCACCTTGACTCAATAGCGTCTGCGACAGCTTACACTCGGTAATTAAGCCCATAATGTCTGTCTTCTTGGAACTTTGGAAAATGGCATGTAACAAGTCCAGCTTTTTTTTCTACCAGCCCACTTATCTCAAGTGCTACGGTTTCTCGGCGAACAAGTTTCGCTGCTACCAAGTTGAATGAATTGGTCAGGTGGCAGGCTGAGCTTTTACAAACTCTAGAGTGAATACGGTGCCATATATCTTGTGTCTCCGCACTGGATAACTAGAGCAGGTAGTTACGGCGTCATTTATCCGGTTGATGAGATTGAGAAAGAGCCAGACCGGTTCTAGATAGAAATTAAAAATTGGACACATAAGCGATCCCGATAAGATTGGTCAGCCCTCTGCACTTGGCGATGCAGCCCAAATGATGGAGGAGCGCTCTATTTTGTACTGAAATCGTTCTAAAAAGAAAGGCTCGACACTTCAAGCAAACTATCAGACTGGTGATTAGCTGGTTATACGCAATCAATTCAAGTCAGCCTATTGAAAGTCTCATAGAGACCCACAACGTCCACACCATAGCTTCAACCTTTATCACTCACGCTTAGCACTGACAAGTATTCTTTTAAAGACGCCCCAAAAATCCCAGTGTATTCGTGACACACAGTGAAATTTTCAGAAGATGGGCAATTTCAACCAACTCAAAAATGTCTCTGGGAAATAACTAAAGGCCCTCTCAGCTATACAAGAGTTACTGATTCAAGGCTGTGACTTGAAATCTAAAGCGTCAACTTAAGTTTTAACAATGCATAAGGCCGATGGTGTTGTTTAGATTTTTTTATGTGCACTCGTGTGATCGGGCGTGCCCACGCTCATCTACCGCATCCAGGTCGGACCAGTCGAAGAATCGTGGCAAAGACCAAACAGCCATCTTATATTCGTTCGGTGAAGAAGACGAGCGCCACAACAACACATTAACACCGGTCCAGTTAACGACTGCAACACTGACCTCTCTGACAGCTGATCCAGGTAGGATCTTTCGACCGGCCGACCGGGAAAAACTGAAACGAAAATTAGGTGGTACCATTCCTCGAATATACGTTCCCAGCCAAGAGAGCACCAGCAGCCTTATCCCAGGCCCATATTCGGCATTATTCATCTGATTCGTAGTGTTGATTAAATACACAGTCCCAACAACAACACTGAGCAGTAGAACGAACGACGAAAAATTTCAGCCGGTGAAGAGGGATCAAACTATTCAGAGACTGGCGAGCCCGTTCGAGCGAGCTTTAGATGACAAGAGACCGAAATATAATCATTGTGTCTAGTACGAGCGAGGTATGCCTACGAGATAGAAATAGAAATTCGACGTGGTATTCAATGTTGCGTTGCGATGCGATAGATTCCATGGTGTAGATTATGAAGGGACCGGGGTAGTTCGAAGCTCTTATGACCTTGAATGGAGTGGATAAAACGCACGGGCTAAAACATCCCTTGCAAACAATCAGAGTTTCGGAACATTTTCCGCGTACGTTGGCCCGGTAGACTTATCTCTAATTATCTACATTTATAAATTGCGTGCCCTTGATGAAAGCTGTAAGTGCGTTTATTGTTAACATTATTACATGGTGATATTACAATGTGATAAATAGACTCAGCCGCTAATCCTTCAGATATTGACTGCCTCATTGGCACGACAGAAATAAGAATGCCCAGATCAATCAATCAATCAATCATATAACACTTTTTGTAACTCCTGTGCCCTTCTTCCTTTATGACCGTGGGTATAGCCTCCATTTAATTCCGCTGATTATACGCCCGCTAAGATGAAATCCCATTTTGTATTTATTAGTCCCTGCGCATTTTTTTCCTTGCCTGAAGCCAAACGACATTTCCATGGCACAAGCTGGACTGTAATATATGCCACTGCTCTAACTTCGCATTGAAGGGTAAAAACGTGTGAGGTGCTGGACAGCAAGTTCTGCCGCGTCTTCTTTTGCATTGTTGGTATTATTTCCATCGAACCAAAAGCGAGCATTAAAGCTATGGCCTGAAAATGTGACTGTACAGGACCAAGCAGTGCGGCCACCTGATAAAAATGTTAACAATGGTCTAGGGTGAGCAGCTAAAAAGGTCTTGGCGCACCTCGTCTTTCGGACATCAACTGATATACTGGGAGTGGGATTCGCGCCTCACAGCACATCTCTGTAACATTTGTCAGTAGGACTAAATTAAACTAGACAGTTTAGCTTACCTTCAAGTTTCTGCTGCCAATTCCTTGATGACACAGTGTTGGTTGTGTTAGACATATTATCTTGATGAGTTTCGAGGGATTCGAGAGCGTCGTAGTTAAGCTAGGTTACAAGAATGTTATTACTGTCAATGATAATTTAGATAAAGCTTGAGACAGGAAGAGAGTCTCGTTATATACCGAAAGGAATGGTAGCCTGAACTATTTCTTGGTGCAAGTGAATGGACAATAATGACGAGGTGACTGATATAGTAAGTCAATGAAGTTTGCATACCCGCACTATAAAACGGCAACCAGATTGTTTCGGCATGATGCATTCTGTATTCAGATGAACAATCAAGTGAGAGATGGTCACCAGCCGTCCGACGAATATGTTGTAGCAGAATAGAGAGAGAACTAATGTACAACCGTAACTATAAGGTAGTCTTTAGGAAGACGATGAAAGGTTCAAGGAACCGCTCAATAAGCTCGGAAAATTGATTTACCGTGAATGACATCGAAGATGTAGAGTCAATGGAAGATAAGAGGCGAACGTCGAGGGTGTTAGTGGTAGGGGCGATTTGTCGACCGAGTGAATTGCCATCTTAATTTGATTGCTTTAAAATCTTCATCCCTCGAAAACAAAAGGCCCTGGACAAAAGGAATTTACCAAGTAAACGGTTCCTGGGCTGTGAGCAGCTACCTATCGATGATATGGCGTAACCAACGTAGGCTGTGACCAGCCGCATTAAAGTGGTTGCGAGACGCTAGATTGATATGAAAATGTCGTATTGGGAAATGAGTTTGAGAATCCGTTTATTCTTATTGTCTCAAATTCCACTTCCTCTCCCCCCCTAAATTCCGACCCCTGAGATAGCTAAAATCTCCCCGAATCTTAAGGACGTAAGCCCTTGTGTAAGACAAGGGCACTAGACGAGAACCCATGCTGCAATCATTGTACATGTATTTGTCTAATTTGTTTACTGTCTTGAGCAGCCGCTGAAGCTTTTGGTATTGTTAACCACATTAAATCGATAAAATTGATGTCATTGACGCTTTTGATGCTGTTGAAGGCTGCCTACCGATGCCAGATTCCTGGTGTATTGCATTCGGCTGATTTTTTAGAACACTGCAGTGCAGGTACCTAACGACAGGATACAGGCAAGGTCGATAAGACTCTAGGCAAATTAGTCCTAGACTTATTCATGCTGAGGGCATTATATGAATTCTAATTTGAATGATACTGGAAATCGTTGCAGTCACTCTTGCAAGATGTGCATTTTTGAGGGTTGCAGATGCCCGGTTTATCCACCCCGCCCGTCTTCTTCGATCGACTCGCTAGCTGCCTACCGGGCGAGATCCGTCCGTCTGGGTCGGGAAATCAATTTGCTGGAGTAAGTGACTGGCACTCTTCCATGTATCTTCTGGAGACGTCAGCTTGCTCTGATTCGGCTTCGTACCGAAACTTGGTCTTTGTTTAGACAGCCCGTAGGAGATTAGTGATCTGATATGTAGCCGTGAAGCAGATGATTAAATCTTGTCAGTTAATATGAGATATTAACCATAGGCGGCATACAGAACAATTTCCCGAATGTTATTCAGAATATCCAAAATATACATGTGCACCGTGCACGGACTTAACTTAACTTCTTTATTGTTCCTCACCCGTTCAAAAATAATTACCCGAAATCTATTCCATATTTGGACAAGTAGTTCATTTCTTGACGGAGTTACAGGGATATAAATACTGTATATTTCGCTATGAGAGTCTCTAGCTAAAGATTACAAGACTTATTCCAGTACCTAAAAGCCTTCATGTGCGGTAAAAAATTCGGTATTACACGCACATTGTAAAGTAATTCGCTGCAGTTACATGTATACCTAGCCCTACGTTGTGTAATAATATCCCTTGTAACGGTCGGTGGTGATTCTAGCCATCATATAAAGTAATTATCAGGGGACAGAGCTCTCA
This sequence comes from Podosphaera aphanis, assembly GCA_022627015.2. NCBI lineage: Eukaryota > Fungi > Ascomycota > Leotiomycetes > Helotiales > Erysiphaceae > Podosphaera > Podosphaera aphanis. The sequence goes on from JAKRRZ010000013.1 coordinate 47,371, forward strand.
ATCTGAAACTCATGTGGAGATTTTCACAGCTAAGATGCAGTAATAAACACCACAAATGTGACGGGATGGCTTTATCACTACAATAAATACAAACAAATCTTTTAAATGAATCTGGAAAGCCTGATTTCTGTATATCTCTTTCGTCCCTTCGGAGCTTCAACTATACGAGATCTAGTTAGGGGGGAGGTTGTCGAGAGCCACTTTGAAAGGAAAGCTTGAGATCTCTTCTATTCAGCGTTCGCTAATTTTGTATTCTCTTCTTTTTAACTCATCTGAATACTCATTGAAACCTTCATCGGCTTTCTTGATGCCTACTATGTGCAGTACCGTCTTTTCATGCTTAGACCATGATTTCGGTATGATAAGATGCGAATAATTTACTTGTTCCAAGCGACTGATTATAACCTGGGACGTTTCGAAAGTTCAAGTTTAATCGTACTGTATGATTAAATACAAATTTTTCGTGCAACATAAAAAAGCCATATTAGACATGGCCAGGAGATTCAGAGTAATTAATATTTTGCCCTCACAGTGACTCAAAGCTAACGGCAGCCCAATGGTTGTTAAATTACACCTCACGGTCCAAAGGGCCTAACTCGGTTAATGTCGTGTAACAATATCGGTACAGGGGTCGAATAGTGTAGTGGTATACCGTCCAGGCCGGTCTCCCAAGTAGGGTTTGGGTAGCCTGAACATCCACTCCACTCGAAACAGAAGATCGCTGGTTCGACTCCAGCAGATCTTACCTTTTTGACGGAAGCTACGATGATAATGGTGGCATGTCTGGATAACTCAAGGTTTTTTGAAGGTTTCCCTTGAGTGAGTTTCACGGATGGTATAGTTCGGTAGGGGTGAAGAAAAAGCCGCCTGCCACAACCGTAGTGATTCTTGCAACTGGTATCCGAGGCATGGTGTTCATCATGACTATATCATCGTATCTGACTGAAATCGACACCTGCATGGGCCATAAGGCGCCAAACCAGGATAAAAAGACAAAAAAAATATCGGTACAGTAATTAATGAGGACTGTTAAAAACACCACAATCCCTGAAAATTACAATACCGCTCTGTACACTTCTTTCGTAGGCACCACAATTTGTTTATTCCTAGTCCTAGGTCCATTAGCTGCGCCACATGAAATGCTCTACATAATCAGGAATAAGTCTATTTTAATCGTCATTGATGGCACCACAACTACCCAACGCATTCATTTTTGTGAGAAAAGAAATTGTCAAAAACACCACGTCCCTTGATTTATGCGAGCACGTTATCGTAAAATTTCTTCCACTACCTATCACTTTGAACTATACCTGGCCTGATCCCTATCGTTTATTTACTTTCGCGCATCAATTGAATTGTCTTTCTAAGGATTATTCTTGATCGGAAATAACTCTGTGTTGAAGGAGCTAGAGTGCAAAGTATACAGCAGTGTCAAAATCATCACCGTAGTATCTTTGCATGCAATTGTCGTTACAAGCTTCCGCACGGGAAACTAATATCCTCGTAGATATCTATTTCTACCAGACTCGTTTAAAATGGAGCTTTGCTATAACTCAGCAATGATGCTAGATTGCACATACAAGTCGAACAGGTTTGGTATGCCGCTACTACATATCTTCGGACGAACTTGCCTGGGTATATTTTCACAATCGCTTTCGTATTTCTCAGCGAAGAAGAAGTTGACGATTACTGTTGGGCTTTGGTAGATATCAGGAATATCTATCAAGTTCAGTTAAATCTCCATCGGTCATTGTTTCCGATGCGGACAAAGGGCTAGCTATCGCAATGGGCACATTGAGAAGAACGTACTTCAATCAATGGAAGTCAGTTTCTTGATCTCATCTCTTATCGGAGTTTGAGTTTCAACATACAGTAGCGTCTAAAAGTGCGCAATGAAACCACTACGTTGACTAAATTTTACTATAACTGTGCGACAACTTCTTCAAATTTAAAAATTCTAGGTTCAAATAAATTCTAAGTCATTTCTTGAATAAGTCCAACTTTGTATTTGTAAAAATAATGATTAATTGTAAGGTTCGCGCTGGTCTTGGCACTTAATGTCTATTGCGCATTTTTAGACGCGTTATTCTAATACTTGGTAAGACCCCCCTTTGCCTTCTTTATGGCCAGAACCCTTGACGGCATACTCTCAATTAATGTACGACATGAATCTTCATGTATATTTTGCCAGACGTCGTCTACTCTTTTCATCAATTCGTGCATACTTTTCGGTGTTTCCGGGTACTCTCCAAGTCGGCGTTTTACCAGACACCATAGGTGCTCAATTGGGTTCAGGTCGGGCGATTGAGAGGGCCATTTCATGGTATTTATACCCGTGGTAGCTAGCCAATTTTTTGTGGCCCTAGAAGTATGCTTAGGATCGTTTTCTTGTTGAAAAATAACGCTGTTTCTGGCATTGGAAAAGAGCTTGCTTGCTATTTCGTCGACTGTTGGGACCAAATAATTATTCAGAATGCCTATTAGCTGTTCCGAGTTTATCCTTCCAACCACACGACTCATTCTACCGGCGCCAAACCAAGACATACAACCCCATATCATTACGCTGCCGCCCCCGAACTTCAGTGTCTCTTCGACCACTTCTGCCGGATAGCTACTTGGATTCCTGGACCAGGCATATTTGATTTCGTCGCTATTGAGTCTATTTATCTTCGTCTCATCTGACCAAATAACTCTTTTCCAATCTTCAATAGTCCAACTTTCATGTTCTAAAGCCCAATGCAATCGAGCTCTCTTATGCGCCTTTGACAGCATCGGTTTCTTCGCCCTCTTGATAGCCCAGAGACCCTGTTCCCTCAGAGCCAGCCTTACGGTACCAGGAGAAACTTTGTCTTCTCTTTCAAGATTGATAATCTTCGTCGCTTCTACCGCAGTTTTGGTCCCGCCATTAGCCACCAAACGAGCCAGGGCTCGCTTGTCTCGACACGTTAACTTCCGTGGCCGTCCCTGCACAGGTTTTGATGTACCATGAGATGTCTTTTTCCGATACCTGGCTACCGTAGACCTATGACATCCCATAATTTTTGCTATTTCTAGTTCTTTTTTACTTTCATCGAGTAATGTAGTGATGGATGATATCTGGTGCTGTGAAAGTTTTCTCATTGTAACAAAAACAGAGAATATTAAAATCAGACAATTTAGGAATGATACAAAAGCAAGTTGAATACTTATATAGATCAAAAATTAAAGTTTACAGCATAGTTCTTTGTTAACGCAGGTTCTACCACGTGGTGAAATGATACGTCAAAAAGTGCGCAATAGACATTAAGTAGGGTCGGATGGTGGTGTGGTACACCGTCCGGGCCGTTCTCCCAAGTAGAGTCTGGGCAGCTTGGACACATGCCCCACTCGAGACAGGAGAAAGCTGGTTCAAATCCAGTAAGACCCGTTGACCACACTCTCTCGCGGTGGTGTTTTTCTCATAGCTTGATGAAAGCATATTCAGATAACCTGTCGCGGGATCAATTGATAGTGGTAAACACCAGAGCAAGTCCAAGTATAAAATCAGTTAATTATTAAAATCTACCGAAAGAATTTACAGTTATATCTTCCTATCTTTATATACATATTCTTCCTC
>JAKRRZ010000014.1:0-50745 GCA_022627015.2 Podosphaera aphanis
TCCTGTGGGCTGATTTTCGGATGTTTTTCGGGTGGTACTTCTCCGGCACGGTCACAACTGTAGATTATTCTGGTTCGTACACCATTGTTAATCTTTTTAGATCGCTCAATACGAAATGCGTATAAATTTCGTGACGCCCATGCTTGAATTGAGGAATATAACTCATCCCTTGACTTAAATACAGCCTCTGGAGGCAATGGCATAGATGTAAGAGATGATGAAGCTTCTCTTAAGAAGGGTTGAGCAATAGCGGGAGCAGTAGTGTTGATGATGAAGGGACAAATTTAGGGCTTCGAATATCCTTTACAATTTAATTATATTGCTGAAGGCAATTGTGGTTGTGGTTGTGGTTGTGGTTGTAGTTTTGTTTTATTTATTTTATCATCGACCTGTTAACACAATTTACACATAATAATGTTGCTAGGCAACATTATTATTACTTGATGACTAATACACATTGAACCTACACCATGGGGTAAGTGTAAAGCTACTCTTATACAGAGGCTTAGTCAGCTTTTTGCAATTTATAGAGGTTTTTCCTAAATGCAAAACCAGTCTAAGTGCAAACTGTTTTTCCACCGAGGGTTTGCATTTAGACAGGTTCAACTGTAAGAGTTTGTTGTGAACATAAAATCTATATGAATATTATGCAACTTTATATCATTTATTCTTATACACCACATTTCACACAAATAATGTGCATAAAAATTCCGTATAAATTCCGTATAATATTCGTATAAAATGCATCTAGTCTAGTTCTAGTGTACATCTAGTGTACATCTAGCATACTACCTGCATAGATCAAGAAATTTTTGATGGTCCTAATATAATGGACTTACGCGAGTGGAATGAGTTATACAACTCGATCTAATTACTTCACAATTTTTGCCTGAAATTTTCTGTGATGCTTCTGGGATGAAACGACGATAGAAATTCGCAAAACCTAGGAACCTCTGGATATCGCAGACCGATCGAGGGGTGGGCCATTCTTGGACGCATGCGACCTTATTTGGATCCATGCTTATCCCTTGGGTAGATACAACGAGGCCGAGGTACGTTACCTGAGTGGTCTCGAAACTACACTTGGATGTGTCGACCTGGAGACCAAGCTCACGTAAACGCTCGAATACTGTTCTAACATGACAATGGTCCGTTAGGTTATTAGAATAGATCAAGATATCGTCCATGTAAGCCGTGCAGTATTGGTCTAGAAGCCCACGAAGGGCGTGGTTTATGTAAGCCTAGAATGATGCAGGTCCATTACAAAGGCCGAAGGGTAGTACTAGGGGTTCAAAAAGTCCATATCGGCAAGTGAATGCCGCTTTCCACTCGTCGCCTTCTTATATCCTAAGTTTGTTAAATGCGGATATTACGTCTAGTTTGGTGTAGTACTTCGCTTGTAGTAGCTGACTGAGGGTTTCGGAGATGAGGGGGAGAGAGTGTCGATTTTTTACGGTTATTTCGTTCAATCCACGGTAGTCGATACTGTCAGAGATCACCGTTTGACCTCTTCACAAAGAGCACTGGGGCGGCTGCTGGGGAGCGACAGACCTGAATAAAGCCTTTAGAGAGCTCCTTTTCTAAGCATTCACGGAGGGTTTTAAGTTTGTGCATATTCATTGAATATGGACGAGCAACAGAGGGCTGTTTACCGGACTGAAGGTCTATGACATGATCCCAGGGACGGTGAGGCGGGAGAGAATTGGCCTGCTTTCGATCGAAGACATCTAGAAAATCATGATATTGGAGCGGTAGGAAATCCTTAGGGTTGGCATCTCTGGGAATGACCGTGGTGGCATTACCTACGTGTAGATTAGGGAGCCGTTGCATGTCGCCTTCAAGCATGATATCGAGGTCTCTAATACTGAGAGCCAAGGTTTCGCTCGATGGTTGTTCGCTGATCATAGCAAATTCCGCTGCCGGTATTCGTCTGGGATAGCATTCTGTACGCAGGATTCGATGTAAACGGTCGATCTTAACTTTGTTGTTTTTTCCGGACTCGAAAGCTTGAAGTGTTGTGTTGTGATAGGGGATGGTTGTCTCAAAAAGGCAGCAAGAGCTTTCTAAGCATGGCTCACTAAAAGTAATGGTGTGATCCTTCCAGTTGACGTAGGGACAGTACTTTTCCAACCAAGGGAGACCTCGTACGAGATCATGTTTGCAGTTCGAGATAACATACGCATTAATATCTTTCTCATAGTTACCTAAGATCAAGGGAAATTTTACCTGACTAGTGACTTTGGAACTAATTTTACCCTCAAATCCGAGAATAGCAATGGCTGAGTTTAAAGGCTGGGGCGTTAAGGAGAGACGATCACCAAAGTGGGTAGAGACAAAAGCAAAACCGGAAGCGCCTGTATCAACAAGAGCAACGAAAAATTCATTTCCTATCCTTGTATTTATATACATATGGCGGGATGCTGAAATTTCTGAAATACCCAAGTGTACCAAAGAAAAAAACTCCAACGGGCGACTTTTCGTCGGAGTCAATCTTTTAACTGATCTGAATCAGTCGGTGATGTCTCTATATTCGCTAACATGCGAGCCTGAGGGGAGCAATCTGAAGTTGTGTGGCCAGATTTATTGCAACGGACACAACGACCCAGGGCTCGGCGAGCGTCTCTTGCCTGTTGGATAAGTCGGCCGTTGGGGAGTCTACGCTAAGATACAGAATCTAGATCCATGGCTGAGCCACCTTGGGAGACGGTGAGCTCTGGAGTCGCAGCAGGGCTGGGTCTGGAAGGACCAGCGGGGGAGGAGGAATTGTCCGGGGGCACTCATGCTGATGCTGAAGGGGTGTAGAGAGGAGCGTTGATTACCTGGATATTCACGTCTTTGATTCGAAGGTAATTGGTACCGTAAGATATATATGAATATAATATTGGTTCTGGTTCTGGTTCTGGAAGAAATTATGCGCGTATACACACATATACGCGTCGGCTATCTCTCTAGTGTACATGGGCTGGCAAAGTCGAACTCTTCTCCTTCACGCGGTGCCGGCTGTAAACGCTCAGTATGTTCGCATATCTGGGATAGCCAAGAGGAGTCGTAATATTTCCCTTCAGGATCCCCATTCATCCACGCGGGTCTCGGTCGGCTTCGTTTCATCGTCACCATCCTCAGCACCCTTTCAACGAAGAACTCCCCCGACTTTCCCAGAGAGGTAGGGCGAAGGGCTCTACTGTTCAAAATCATCTAAGTGATGGCAACATCACTTATAATAGGCTGTTGGCACAAGTGGTGAGGTGCTGGTTGGGTTTTCTAGGAGCGGTAGGTATGACTCCTACATGGCTTAGTTTAGATGACTGCGGCTGCTCGTCGAAAATGAGTACGGGAGGAATGGCTGAGGTTTTCCCACTGGGTTTCCCTTTATGTTTTCCTCCAGCCCGTGGCCATCTAGTCATGGTGAATACTGTAACGGGTGCCCAAAGCTGGCTGGAGTAGAAAACGATATATTGAACTATCTGAGGAAGAAAGGAAACACTTGTACAATAGGAAGCTATTTATACTCCATATTCCACCTTCCTGATACCACTCTTTCCTGTTCTCTCAGACTGTTCATCAAAGACATCTCTCATTTTAGTTCAGGAAGTTCCAAGTAAGACACTCTTTACATGTGTAAGTCAATTACGATTCCCGTATCTGCCTTGATGTCATTCGCTTAAATTGTACCTCGCTTAGGTTCCCGCCTAAGCCATAACACGGTCAAACCGTAACAAATACGTTCCTACCCATTCGACCCGATGTAACTAGCTGGCTCAAACGTAGGTGTTGGGAAAATTTGGGCACCGGATGGGCACTGCTGTAGCCTGGAAGATCATGTATTATAGATATCCTTCATACGTCCTATATTCCTACGGGATGGTGGCCTGGCCCACAACAGACGATAAATAAAACACACACACTGTTAAGATCAGGTGACTAGATACTAGCTTAGTCACTATCTCGCTAACATAAATACCGCCCACGCACAATATTATAATATAACTGTTGTTCTCTCTGCATACTTTATTCTAATTATCCTTATCGTTATATCCTCCTTTGTTACCTGTTTGTGGCCTTAACTGTAACACACACATATCTAGTGTATATGTCACGTGATACAAAACAGTATATAACCCTAACAGTAATTAATAAATTCATGGTAGTCAGTTGGTACATCACTAGCTGCGTTGAAGAAGGTTCGAAATTCTTTAGAGAGCCAGCGCTCGAGCATTATCTTCCACCGAGACTTGTCGTTGTTGGCATATGTAGAGTCGGCTAGATTATTGTCTGATGAGATGTTAATTGAAGTCACGAGGTTACCTTGGAAACAAAACTGAGGAGAGGAGATAAATAAAATAATGATAGGATGATAGGGAAGAACTTAGTAGATAAAGATAGAATGAAGTTAAGTCGAATATAATGGTAATAGAGATGTATCAATAGATATGAAGCAAAGAGGTTTTTCTCTTCCTTTTCTCCCAGACGTCCTAGACCCCTTTATATACATAGAAGAAGTATCCTAGTAACAACTTTCGACGTAATACAGATATTACACTTGTGCCGTTCCGTTCCATGAGGAAATGCTGGGTGTTGTTGTTGTTTGCTGTAGTTGTGGTCACCCGTGACAAGGGATAATCCGAAACACATTATAGATGTGTGTTTACTACAAACAGACAATAATTGATGGGCTGATATTGGTTTGTCCGACGCGTCATATTGATAAGGGTGAAATGGCATTCTCACAATTATCCTCAAAAATTGATATGAAGTCATGAAACTTCATGTTCTTTTGATATAGTTTCTCCACTGTACGATTTGCCCTTTCGACTAAACCAGGATCTTGACAAAGTTGGCGAAGGGCTGTATAGAACTGCTCAATGTTAACGATTTCAGGAGGAACGGAGGCGTCCTCATAGCAACGGAATGAGGAGCGCATTTTCCCTAAAGCCACAGGTCCAAGACAGCGGTACGCGTAGCGCACTTTGGAACCTTCATCACGAAAGCAATCAGGTTGGTCGACAAATTGGGTTTGAAGTTGAGAGATAAATGGCCTTAAGTTTGTTGAAGTACCGTCAAACGGAGTCGGCGGAGGGACTGTAGGGCGATGCATTTGAGGCATGGGAGCCGGAGGTACAGGAGCAGTATAAGCTGGAGGGGCAGTGGCTGGTGCAGACGCCGTCGCATAGATTTGCGCCACACGGTCACGGTCAATTTGAATAGCGGGCCCGAGAGCTCCAGGGGCATTGAGATAGGCTAGGCTCCACATTTCGGGGGAGAGCATGGGAATCTCAGATTCAGAGGTATCCATGAATTCGACTGGTGAAGAGACCGAATGGGACATATTTGGTTGGTGGAGGAGTTAGATAATTGGATGATTTAATTTCTGACGTTTCGTAGTGTCAGGCATGCCTTTCTTGTATAAAATACATATAGAGATGACCGGGTCATGGCGTTCCATGATTCTAGTCTTGCCTTTTGGCCGAGTGGTAATGCATCTATGTCTTGTATTATGTAGGATGGCACCTCTTAGCCTGTCAACCACCCTGTCCACCCCCACGCTGTCTACATGCTTCTCTGACAATGTTCTGTTGGGTTGAGGTCGGGGGAGTGTGGTGGCCATGCAATCGGAGAGATGTTTCTCTCCCTAAGCTCGTCCATAGTTTGCCTTGCCTTATGAGGTGGGGCGTTGTCCTGTATTAGTTGTATATGTGGATGACTCGAGATCATGCCGTGGATAAGAGGTACTATCCTCTGACAATATCTGTCGGCAGTTATACTACCCCTCTCCTTCCCCACATCAAGGAAGGGCCTTTTCGCTCCCCCAAAAGAGCTCCAAAACATCCATCCAATTTTCTTCCGAATGTTACTTATGACACATGTAGCGTCAAAGTTTTCATCTATCTAGATGATAGATTAAGGTTAGAAATCTTAAGTTTCAGACAAAGTAGGCGGTACTCACTTTCCTCGTGATCCAAAAACTACTATGTCATCCACCAGTCACCCAGGTCTCATCTGTCCAGAGAACTCTTATCCAATCTTCTTTATTCCAGTGAAGATGTTATATAGCGAACTCAAGTCTCCTTCCCTTATTTTCTGCAGAAAGAGGTTGTTCGAAGCAGCAATACGACAGGCGTATCAACTTCTGGACATTGCCCGTTAGATTAACTTCTCACTCACTTCAAAATGACTAAAATGTGCGTAGGCGAGCTCGAAATAGGTCAATTGACGGTGTTCTGGAGGTGATATAACAAAGACTTCAGTCTCGTCGACCTGTTCACTGCTCAAGACAAGGGGGCGAGTGCTACTCTTTTTGGAAGAGAGATGGACATCTTTTGCTGCATAGCGAGCCTGGTGATAGGTCACTTGGGGTCGACACGCGATCTTTTGGTAGCTGTAGCCTTCTCGGGCCAGAGTTTTCACCTGCCAATTTTTAAAAGCGACGTATGATTAAGCTCTCTTTTGACATGATGCCTACTTCAATGCGTTGTTCTTTGGTCAATTTTTTTGCTCTGGAACGAGCGTGAGATTGAGGTGAGTCTGTGATGATATTTCTGAGCAATAGAGGGGACAGACGTTTGGGAGAAGAGTCTATAAATGCGTACATAACAAGGAAATATGGTCGGATGGCGTAGTGGTATACAGTAAAAACCCGTTAACGCTATCCCCTACAAAGCAATATCCTAGTCAAGGCTATGAAACTTCCTCAACCTTACAAAATTTGCAGTGAACCTCTGAACTCTCAAGTGTCAGTTGAAAATGGGAAATTATTGGGCTACAGAGGTGGATTTTCACATCAAGAATATACCCATATACGTAGTACACAGGGTTAAATTGCAAATAAATACTGTTTTTTGTAGAATGGACGCCGGTAATGTACATGTACATGTATAATCTTGCAACATGTGTTATAATTTGGCTAGCAACGCCCTAGCAACCAGGTAGTTTTATTTATTTGTATGCTCAGTCAGCGTCGTACCCATCTGTGTCAGGCTTGCCATACATGATAATTCATCTATCTTCAATCATCAGGAACTTCAGGTCTTTGACTCCAAAGTAAGTCACAATGTATTACAATTTTTAAAGGATATATCAACAAAATCCAACCTTAGTAAAGTATATATTTTAGCTCACAATGCCTAAAAAATATGGGATATCAAATTCTCAAAGACGTGGTCTTCGAGTTTACGCGGCACAACATCCACGGCTTACCCAACACCAGCTGAAGGCGTGGTTTGAAGAAGAGTTCCAACGAACGATAACTCAGGCTTCAATATCTGAGTCTTTGTCCAGTAAATATAATCACCTCGACAATGACACAATAGTGGCCTTCTCCTCTCAACAGCGTGAGCGTCTGCCAAAATGCCTGAATTGGATGAAGCTTTGGCGCTGTGGCAAAAGGGAAAAGGAAAAATCCATTCCAATAACTGGCCATCTCATGAGACAACAAGCCGTCCGTTTTTAGAACAGCCTCCCCTGGTATCAGGGCATGGAGGTACCAGCTTTTAGTAACGGCTGGCTCGGAAGCTTCAAGAAGAGACATGGAATCAAATCATAGCCTCGACATGGCGAAGATGGCAGCGTGAACGAAGCGGCTGTTGCTCAGCAACTTGTCCAAGTTCAAGAAATGGCAACGTAATACCACCCAGACGATATTTACAACTGTGATGAAGCTGGTCTTTTCTGAAAAATGACGCCAGAAAGAGGCCTCTCTACGACTTCGGTAACAGGCCCGAAAAAAAATAAGGCTGGAGTAACAGCACACTTCTGCTGCAACACTAGCGGAAGGGACAAGGTACCTATCTGGTTCATAGGTACAAGTGCTAACCCACGCTGTTTAGGTTTCGCAGGCATCGATATTGGAGCCTTTAACTGCGTATGGAATAGCAACGGCAAAGCCTGGATGACAGCAGATTTGATGGTTGAATGGCTTGAATACTTTGCACACAGGATTGGCGGTTACAGAAAAGTTCTGTTAATTATGGATAATTTCAGTGCCCATGTCCGCGTATCAAAAAATCCAGCAGTCTCTTTCGCATATCGTGACAGTATGTTGGCTGCTGCCCAATTCGACCTCGAGAACCCAGCCGCTGGACCAAGGCATAATTCAAGCATTTAAAGCCTCTTATCGAAAGAGATGGCTTGAATTCATGCTGGACGAGTACAAGAGTGAGTGTAATCCTCTCCAAACAGTGAATGTACACAACGCTATTCGCTGGTCAATTCAGGCTTGGAATTCAGTCACTAAATTGACAATCAAGAACTCTTGGAGCAAGATTAAAATTCTGCCCATTGAACACCAGCCTACTTTTGACCTTCAAGCTGCTGAAGAAGCCCGAGTTCTTCGGCTTGTAGCTTGGGCAAGAAAGACGCATCCAGCACGCAATTTCTATTGACAATTTGCTGAACAGTGATGCTGAAGTAGTAGAAGACGTTCTTAATCACGAAGACCCTGAGGAGCAAATCGTTGAATTATTTGACCCACCGATCATATACGAGAGCGCTGAGGAAGAGGAGATACTACCTAGTATCACTGATAAGCAGGCTCTGGAGGCGTTGAATACTCTCCGCCTCTATGAAGAGCAGCGAGGAGATAACTGTTTAATTACACATTTGGATGATCGTGAAGAAGTTTACAAGCGCAGGATACAGGATAGAAAGCAGTAAAGGTCAATCACAGATTTGTTCACGTGATAAAATCTGTAACTCTGTAACCCAATAAACTTGATAACCCGATAGATTTTTCTTTACTACGCATTATAGCGTTAACCAGTTTTTACTGTACTACTGCTGCTGGCCCGCATAAAGTTCGAATTGCTTGAGGACATGCAAGGTCATATGCAGGTGAAAATTCTTCTTCCTTGGGTCAAAGCTCAGAGAGAGGGAAAGTCCAGGAGGTCTGGAAATTCGCTGAAAGCCATTCCCCCCGACATTAAGATCAGTTCTGCTTCACTTTCATTCATCACCTAATACTATCTAATTTCACTGTTGACGGCGCTACAGACGAAAAAATCCACTTTTGAGTGGAAAATATGAAACTGGGCAGTTTATTATTCAGACTTGACAAAGTTCAAGTTACGAAAATCATTTTTCGTTAAGGTAAAACGTATTTAGTAGACGTCAAAAATGAATGAAAGTGATATGGAAAGTACTCTCAAAGTCGGGGGGAATGGCTCTCAGCGAATTTTCAGACCTTCTCGCCTTCCCCTCTCTCTATGCTTTGACCAAGGAAAAAGAATTTTCACCTGCATATGAACCTGCATATCCTCAAGCAAAACGATATTTATGCGGGCCAGCAGTAGTAATGAAACTCCATCCAATTCTCATCAGTCAAGCCTCATTCTTCTTCTATTTTTAGATAAAGGGGGCTTTTACAGCTTCCTCAGTAACAGATGAGGTCTGTACTCTCTTCGTAGAGTGAGAATTTTAGAATTTAAATATTTTCAGTACGGATGTTGATAGTCTTGCTGGTGAAGTTGATGATAGCTGTGATGGAGAATGATGTTGATGTGAGGAACGCAGAAATCGGTGGCTACCCAGCGGCTCAGGCAAAACCTTTGAGGTTAAGTTAGCCTTGAGACTAGTAGGGATTCTTTGGAGCTAGTAGGGATTACACACCTAAAGCGAGGGTTTTCTCCACTGGACGAACACTACCCTGGTGGAATTGTAATTGCGGATATCACGGTACTGGTAATTATTGATAGATTGGATGTGTAAATGAAATTCGTCATGATAAAAGTCTAATCCCAACTAAGAGCAATAATTTAGTCGTAGTAATTACTCTTGGTAATAAGAAATTAACTGTACTTCTAAGCTAAATCAAAACACTTGCTTGGGAAGATATAATCCTTCCTTACAATGACCATTTATCATTCATTTAATGTAGTTCTACATCTCCTCGCATCATTTACTCCTGTTTCATAGAGCCATTGAGGTTATTTTCACCGTCGATATCTTGAACTGCCGCAGGGGTGGTAGACCGTGCTCTCTTGAGGCTTTGGTTGGTTTGTGACGAAGGTAGGTGTAAATCGAATTCAGCCATGGTACTAGAATTCGAATAATCCAATTCTATATCAGTGATGTGCCCTAGAAAGTCCGAATTTTCGGCTTTTGGAGGACCGAAAATACCCGGATCTAGGCCGAGAAAAAGATCTATTTCTTCTTTGTTTAACACGTCAACTAAATGTTAGTTATCTCTAATGGAAATCTCCAAGGAACTTACTGTTCCTAGCACTAGATTCCGTGTCAATAGTTTGAGGTAAAAGCTTAATTTCCGATATGTTCCGATATGTTTTTCCCGAATCATCTTCTGAAGATCTAACATCATGTCTTGTGATATTTGTCCTACGGGTATAAGTACTTGAACTAGATTGATCTGATAAACTGAGACAAGCAGAGGCGTCATTCCAATACTTCAGTTCAGGACTTAGAGGGTCTGTTAGTAAATTTTCTGGCTCTGTAAAAGAGTTGTTCGTGTTATTTCCATGGACTGAATCTTTCAGTGGATGCATCGACGAGGGATTCCTAAGCAACGCAACTTTTGTGGAAAGATGAAATCGACCCTGATTGTGGATCTTAGGGTTTTCTTTTGAGGTTCTAGGGGAGTAAGTTTGAGAGTAAAAGGGTCCAGCATTGATTATATTTTGCCACATGCTAGGATTTGGCCAAGCGATTGATGATTTCTCAAGTAGATCTATCAAATTGTGAGCCATTTTCACGGTTCCGTCTATGGGAAATAAATAGCTTCTAGTCGAGTATCCGTGAAAGATGATCACAACTTACCGATTGGTGCGTGTTGAAATGAAAAAGAAACGATATTTCTTAAGCGCTCGAATGAGTGTAATGAGCTTTTTCTGGCAAGTCCTTCGGCGATGATTACCTTTACACGACCGAGGTCATCTACTGGACTCCAGTAACTTTGAGAGAGAAGCTCTTTGTGAAAAGCAGGAAATTTAAGAGTTTCAGACTCTCCGTACATATCTACTTCTGGAAAATTTTAGTTTTAAAATAGAAAAGGGAAGTTGGCTCTAACCAGTGCTCTTCTCAATTACAGTCGGCCAGGGTCCTTCACTATCGAAAAATATTGAGCTGAAATAATGAGCGACAAACAATGAGATATGATGACAAAACTTACCCAAATTTTTCCCCATCGATAAATACACGAGCTTCGAAAGAAACCTTGTCTGAAAAGCCCTCCAGTCTAAGGGGGTTCTGGCTAGTTACTGGTTTCTCCCAACTATGAATAGAGATTCGGAAACTATGACCTACTTCCAGACTGGGAATAAAACAGGTAACAGTAGGAAGGAGATGTCTATTTGAATAAAGGTTTTGTAGTTCTGTACTAATGTCAGAGTCAATTATTTACTTTGATCTCAGAGAAGTCTCACCAGGGTCCTGAACCGCCTGACAAGTTGTTTTGAACTCTTGCTGGGGAATTTTAGATTGATCGGGAAAGACAAGGACGTCCCAACTTTGATAGCGCATGTTAAATCCTCTGAATGAAGAGCTTTGAGGAAGCTGTAGCAAAATGAATCAGCAAATCCAATGATTACTTAAAGCATGAATGTCAAAAGAAAAGATAGAGAGTTGTCGAGTAGATTTCGGGAAGATAGCGTACATACAGAATTGGAAGGGGCGAGCATACTTCAACCAAGATATTTCACAAGATGGAATAGTAGTTCGTGTAGAAAATAAAGCTTAATGCAAAAAAAAATATGAAAATATCTTTTTTCCATTGATTTAGTAACGTCTAACTACAGTCGGGCCACCCTCATTTAGTTGTCCTCTGGAGCTCTGGCCTGAAGTTGAGTCAGTAACTAACCATAGTTAAGATATTGCAACGATCACTCTCACCCGCACTGCATTTGGCCCGCCCAGCTCTTTTTCTAGTCCACCTTCGAATTCCCTGGGTGCAGACTGCTTGTCAGGGTAACTGTAAAAGCAAGATTGTGAGCTTTGTCTTGTTGTGGCTGCTACAGGTTCAAAGCCCTTACCATAGAGATACAACTCCCATCATTCCAAGTACTGATACAATGAAGTAACCAACCTGAATAAATGCAGTTTTTGGTTTTACATGAGTATACTAGATAGTGCCTAATTAGCCTGCCTCTTCTCTTATCTTTCATAACCAGAGTAAAGGCATAGCAGAGTAAATGTAAGGTCTACATGGATTTTGACACCAATCAATCACCCATAAAAGGTTAGAAACAAAGCAACTTGCCTCGTAAGGACTGAACATCCCTAGGATATCATTATCCTCGTGTACAGGCTCCCCGAAATTCCGGCGTTCCTGCTTATCCCACCAGTCTCCGTAGGGATCGCGGAACTGCCTTTTCACACGAGGTGGGTTGACATAACCTCCATTCTGTTAGGTTCGGTCAGAAATGCGGCTTTTAATGACAGGAACTAACCATTCCAGGATCTTCGTGTTCAGTCTGTAGGAGAATGTCAGTATATCAGCATGCAAATCATTCTGAACTTGTGTTGTTTGAAGACAGGAGACGATCAGGAAAGGGTCTCATATTGACCATGTTTGGGTATTCTGGTTCCACTGCCGCATGAGCAACTCTTCGATATTGCCCAGAAGTTATCTGAATATTTGTTCTTAGTGGTCGCGCCGTTGCTGTAATGATTCGCCGTAATAGCATTTTGCTCGTCGGTCGTAGATTGGGGACTTACTGATTCCAGTGTCCTGGCGCCTTCGTAGCCCCGGGATTAATCGACCCTAAATAAAAAGTGGCCTGTGCATCAATTGCAGGAAATAATGACGAAGTCAAATTGTGGATAGAACAACACGAAGTAAATCCGCAATGAGTAACAATCATAACGCGTCTTTTCAAATGTTCCTTAGGCGCAGTAATATATTCCTTTTCCACTTACTCATGTTTAATTCTAATCCTAAAGTATTTACGAGATGAAACGCTGCCTCGAGACCTCAGGCCTGGACCAAAATATTTTGCCCCAATCCAAAGACGAGTCTCCCCCCAAGAAACGAAAATTGGAACGGAAGAAGCCCGAGTCGCCTCCATGGAAGAATGCCCTCGCCGATGGGCCTTCGTCTTTCACTCAAGAAGGGAGGAGGCGCTCCGGACGAGTGAACTCTATTCCACTGGATTTGCAACCAACCTCTGATAAAGTAGCCAAACGATCTGTCCCAAAACCTTGCATCACAAATGGAAAAAGAGATACTAAAGAAACGAAAGGCAGGAATCCAACTCTGAAAACAGCACGATATGCAACAACCTCAAATGTTAAGGCAAAAAACTCTAGGCCATCACCTCCATCTTACCCCTCCAAAACCTCAAATATATCCGCCTCACCCAGGTATTCAAATCGAAAACTTTCACAAAATACCTGCAAAACAAAGCCATTGGTAGATCACAAAAGCTTGTCAGCTTCTACCCCTCCATTGGCACTCGCTGAGGTACCTGAACCGACACATGTTGCTAGGTCAGAAGATATCGTGAGAAAAGGCACTAGAAATAGAGCAAAAATTAAACTTCGCATAAAACCTCCTACGCTACCATTAGTTCATCCTGGCTTAGTCCTCTCACGACCCAAACAATATTCAAATTTAATAGATTACTTCCAGCATGCGAGATATCAACATATTAACGAAGGTGGGCTATTTCATCCTGAGGACCCATCTGAATATCCATCTAGCAGTGCCCTAAAAGATGCTCTGATAATACTCCGAGCTGAACAAGTCGCAAAGCCTGGAGGTATACTCGCGCCTGGTAGATGCAGAGTCTACAATGAGCCTGAAGAGTCGCAACAAATAACTCGAAAATACTCACATTTAGATCATATGTGCCGAGCTGCAATTGGTTTTAAAAAACTAATGCTAGCAGAGCAGAAAAACCATCGACAAACTGCGAAGCGAATAGCTGAAGCTTGCAGAGATGAGTGGACCCGTAGACAACCTAAAACTTCCGGACAACTCGAGGCTGAATTTATTGCGGCTTCTCGGCTGCGGTATAAGGGTATCGTAAAGACTCTACAGATAATTTGGGACAATGTAAAAACGGAGGTAAATCGTCGTCGCCTAGTGGAGTGGGAAAAGCAAGAGCAAGCACGGGTGAAAAAGGCTCTCAGTGAAGCTGTGGATAAATCACAACAAAAACTTCGGGAACGAAAAGCACACCAAGACCCAGACATGTCCAGTGAGGAAGACGAGACTCAAGGGGAGACCGATATTAATGATGAAATAGGCTCAAATCTTGATTCCGAGAATGAAGAAAGTAATATGACATCGGAGGACTCTGAAGCTGATGAAGATGAACCTCTTGTGGATTTTGTAGAAGATGAAAGTTTGACAGTCGAACAACTTCGGGAGAAGTATGCTGCACTTCATAGCCAATCTGACAGGACACAAGTCGAAAATATCATTGTTGAAGGGGAGACTTCATATTTAGCAAAAGTTAATAAAAATAACTTAGCCGAAATAAAATCGACTTGTGAGAATAGTGACGAGTCTATTTCCATGGATGACCATCTCGATTCTAGTGATGATAACAAAGATTGCAACTCAGAAAAAGGCGATGAAGATGAAGGTGTAGAAGAAAACGCCCCTCTTGGATATACTACAAACTCAGATCTAAAAAATGTAGAACAAGGCGAGATAAGGCCCATGGAGATGTCAACGACGAATATCGTTGAAAAAAACGATCTGTCCCCGGCCTCAACCAAAGAGATAGTTTATGCGCAAACGAGCGCTGCCAGCGACCATCTCGATGGAGATCCAGAAATGAACGGCTCACACGATAAAGCAGGTACCATCGATGCTCCAGCGATAAGAACTACCACGGATCTAGCTACAAGTGATCCCGAAACAAAAACTAAAAGCACCTCTAAATCCTCGGAAGGTTCAAGCCATCAAAAAAATCTCACTCCAGTAATTGCCGAAGGAGAGCCAGTGCCAAGTAATTTGGAGGATGCTCAAAATAATACCACGCAACCCAACAAGCAAATCAAAACTTTAGTCCCCTTCCTTCTCAGAGGCACCTTAAGAGAATATCAGCATTATGGCCTCGACTGGCTCGCTGGCTTATATGCAAACAACACCAATGGTATTTTAGCAGATGAGATGGGTCTCGGAAAGACCATACAGACAATCTCCCTCCTTGCTCATCTTGCTTGTGAGCATCATGAGTGGGGTCCACATCTAGTCATCGTACCGACCAGTGTTATATTAAACTGGGAAATGGAATTTAAAAAATGGTGCCCGGGCTTCAAAATTATGACTTACTATGGTACCATTGAAGAACGCAAAAAAAAAAGGACGGGCTGGAAAAACAAAGATGCTTGGAATGTGTGTATCACTTCTTATCAGATAATAATTCGAGATCAACAAGTCTTTAAGCGACGTCGGTGGCACTACATGATCCTTGATGAAGCACACAATATCAAAAACTTCAACTCGCAAAGGTGGCAAACAATGCTAACGTTTAACACCCGAGCACGCCTACTTCTGACCGGTACTCCCCTCCAAAATAATTTGACAGAGTTGTGGTCTTTACTTTATTTTCTGATGCCTTCCGATGGCACAAAGAAGGGTGTCGGGGGATTTGCAGATCTTCAAGAGTTTCAAGACTGGTTCAAAAAGCCTTCAGAACAAATCCTAGAACATGGTCTTGAGCAGATTGATAATGAATCTAGAGGTTTAATTAGCAAGCTACACCAGCTCCTTCGTCCATATTTACTTCGAAGGTTAAAGGCAGACGTTGAAAAGCAAATGCCAGCTAAGTATGAGCATGTAGAGTATTGCCGGCTTTCAAAAAGGCAGCGTGAGCTATATGATGGATTCTTGAGTCGTGAGGAAACTCGGGGAACATTAGCCTCCGGAAACTATCTATCCATAATAAATTGCCTCATGCAACTCCGAAAGGTTTGCAATCACCCCGACCTATTCATTGATCGACCAGTTTTGACTTCCTTCCCTATGGAAAAGTCTGCAGTTGCGGACTTTGAAATTAAGGAACTCTTTATTCGTAGACGTCTCCTGAAAGAAGATTTAATGAGCCAGACAAGCCTTGAATTTCTCAATCTAGTACCGACGAAGTATGAGACTCTTTCTGATACTATCGCTTCTCGAATCTCCACGTTGAGTGTCCAACGAACGCTCATGGAAACGCGTGAAATCCAGCGTCTCAGAGCTCAAAACGCCCACACTAGCTTCGACCCGACAACGGCAAAGTCTAACCTAATTTACCTCGAAAAGGCATCAAGATGGAGTCGTTTCGAAGAACTTCAGCATTGTGTTTATCTCAATGCACTACACCGGCAAAAACGACCAATTTATGGGAGCCAGCTGATCGAGTTTCTAACCCTACGGTTAAATCAGCATCAACTGCAGCCAAAACGAAGAGATACGGCTATAGAGTGGCTCAAGTACACTTCACCTATCATGAAAGATTTGATCAAGCCCCTCGCTGTATATGCTGAAAATTCCAAAAGCATGATCCAAAAATTTGCGTGTCTGACACCCGCAGTGGTTGCTAAAGATATCACATATTTTGCCCTTACACCGCGAGGTGTGGCAGCGGTCCAAAATTTTGCTGATGTCTTGGAACAAGACCCATTCCATGAAGCGCGCATGCGGTTGTCCATACAATTTCCGGATAAACGGCTGCTGCAATATGATTGCGGAAAATTGCAGACGTTAGATAAGCTGCTACGTAAGTTACAGGCTGGTGGTCATCGAGCCTTGATCTTCACCCAGATGACCAAGGTCTTGGATATTTTGGAGCAATTTTTGAACATTCATGGACATAAATATCTTCGCCTAGATGGTAGCACCAAGGTCGAGCAACGACAAATCCTCACAGATCGCTTCAATAATGACTCTCGAATCCTTGTATTTATTCTTTCAAGTCGGTCTGGTGGCTTAGGCATCAACCTGACGGGAGCTGATACCGTCATCTTCTATGATCTAGACTGGAACCCCGCAATGGATAAGCAATGCCAGGATCGCTGCCACCGAATTGGACAGACAAGAGACGTCCATATCTATCGTTTCATATCCGAACATACAATTGAAGCCAACATCTTGCGCAAAGCGAATCAAAAACGGATGCTAGACGATTTTGTCATTCAGGAAGGAGAATTCACCACCGAACATTTCAGCCGAATAGCAGCAACTCAAGGTGTGATTCCTGCACCTACGACTGCACTCTCAGATAACGACGCCGTAGCCAACGCAGCCATGGAGCGGATCTTTGGTGCGCCAGATCACAACGAGGTCAGACGAGTCCTCTCACAGGCCGAAGATCGGGAAGATGTCCTCGCAGCACGGCTCGCGGAGCAGGAACGAGTCCAGACCGATGCCGCCGATTTTGATGACAGCTCGGCCAACGCTGTTGTTGGGGACGTCGCGGGCGGTGATCACGCAACGACGGGAGACGACGCCCTGTCTGAGGACGCCAAATTGGCGGGCGGCGGCGCGAACGAGGACGACGCGGACCGGAACGCGTTGGGTGACCGGATGCACACCATCGACGATTATATGCTCAAGTTTATGAACGAACAGCTTAAGGATACATCGGTGGAACTGCCGAAGGACCGGAGTAAGAGTAAGCGCGGGAGGGACTATCGCTCCCATCATCGACTTCGGTGAGAGGATGTTACCCTTTCCTGCTACGGCTTTGCATGGCGTTGATCGGGGTCATGAGGTGGCGCGGCGATGCACACAAGTTGATGACGTACGGTCCTTGGGCGGGGTTATGGCGTTGGGTTGGCGCGCGTGGAGTTCAGAGTGGGGTGGGAGGCGCGTTACGCGGGGATTAAAAGTGCGGGAGACTGGTGTCAAGGAAAGAAGGTGCGTCGTAGAATCTACGGATAGAAAAGGCCTACATTTGATATTAATCTACTCGATAATACTTTTCTCAGCGACGTAGAGTCCACAGGTAGTGAGTGACATGACCAGCGATGCGAGCGACGGGGTGCTGGTCACTGTCTGCCAAAAGGTTGTGTCCATCCGTCCCCCGTGGCAGGTTTTTCCTTGACAGGATCTGCAACCAACCGATGACCTAACCCCTCGTGCTCCTCTGAGATCTCGATATGTTTACGCAGCGGCTTGGCCCGCGTCACAGCGTGTTATAGATCAGGATCAAGGCAAGTCGCTTCCCCGCCGCGTTCCACAACCCGCTGCACGGGATCACACAGTCGCAGCTCCCGTGGGCCATTCCCGAGAGCGACTCGTGCTGGTAGACGACGGCGCCGCGGCGCTCATCGGTCAGCCAGGCCGCGGCGCCAAGGAGCGCGCGAGCCGCGTCGAGATGAGCGTTGATCTGCGCGACGTCGTGCGCGAACCCGATGGCTATGGTCACTTGCATATGGCTGCCGAACATACACTGATCGAGAGCCCACTCGGGGGTGGCGTGACGACGGAGCATGATCGGCTCGGGACCATCGGCGATTCCAAGCTGGGCATGCCATTCAATCGGGGCGGCCCTAGGTAATTCTTGAACCTCGACCGCGAAGAAGGGCGGGCTCCGCCGGTAGTCTGGCGCGTTGCTCTTGTCTACACGAGGACCGAAGTTACGCACCCGGGACCAATTGGGCAGGATATGCTTGGGCTGATGGTTGGGCCGATGTCCGCCTAGCCCCGCATGGTACCGCTCTCTCCACAAGTCCGGCTCAGCTGATTCTGCCGAATCTTCCTCATGCGCCATGGCACTCCTTGAATGCAGTTGCGCCCATGCATGGCTTGCCATCATCACTCTTTCCTGCGTGCTCGGACTACCGCTATCATTCGTACACGGTAAGTAAGCCACGATACTGGTCCACCAGTCGACCTTTGTAGCTATGCCGATACGCCAGAGATGTTGGAGAGAAAGCACGGTATCGAAGGCGGGATTTTGCATCGAAATGGCTGCTGGGAGTTGCATAGTGCTTGGAATGAGTGGAATTTGCCCTGCAATAGACACCGCAGCAAGGTCGCTGTCGGCGCTCGCAATCCTCATCGTCGTTGCCTGGGAGTAGGGCCCAATATTCGCCGGCGCCCAGTAGGAACGCGACTGGACATGTAGTGCCTTTTTGGTCTTTAGGGCGGAAGATGATGGTAGCAATGTCAGGTAAATCTTTAGATTTGTATTAGGTTGGAGACTGGCGCCGCAGGCAATGGTTACGCGTGCGGGCGGGTTGGGCTTGGGAAAAAGTTTAGCATACATCTTAGAGTAATTGAGTCAGTTAAATCTATCTCTGACGAAAGACGGGGCCTTTAATACTTGATTGACGATGGCGAAATCCTGCATCGACCGAAGAAGAAGTATCGTAGATACGATGCAAGTCGATTCTAACCGTGCGCTCTCAAGCCGTGAAGCAATTGCATTGATGAGGCCCATGGCTTCTTCGGCAATGGTGAGTGCTGTCTGCGATGTAAAAGTCCACTTGCACACGCAACCAGGTCCTCTGGGAACAGCGAGAAGCGGCTCCTGGGAATAGAGTATATCACTTTGAAAGACCCCCTGGGCTTTCTCCTCGTTCAGAAGTTCGATTAGGGCATCGAAGTCAGGATCAAGGATATCTGGAAGGCGCAGTGATATATCTGTACATTTGTCACCCTCTGTAGGAACTTCGCTCTTCACCACCTGGGCGTCAGGTATGTGAAGCCAAGCCGAGCCGCCGTCTTCCCGGACGACCACTCGACTCAACTCGGGCACTTCGATCCGGCCCTTGAAGAGGGGGCCCGGCCCAGCAATTACCAGCGTCTCGTACTCGCCGCCCTCGCCCAAGACTGCTCCATCAGCCTCATCAGAGAAGCGCGCCATGGCGCTCTGCAGGCGCGCACGCGTCTGCCGACTCGCGACACTCTGCCACAGAAACCCCTCATCGAGCCCACCGCTGGCCACCTTGACCACCCGCGCGTCCAATCCGACCCGGCTCATATCCTCCAGTAAGGACTGCGACGTGCCAGGTGGAAGTAGTGGATACTGCCACAGGTATGCAAGGGCTGCCAGACCCAGTCGGCTTGCGACCGCCTCGATGCGCGTCCGCTGGTAGGTCGAGAGTATAGCACCTGTACTCACGGCATTTGCAGTTGGATGCTCTACTTTGATCCTGTGTAAGAGCGTGGTCAAGGATTCGGTCTCATCCTTTTGTTCCCTGCTGTCTGCTAGTCCAAGCTGGCGCCAGGAAGGCTCTTCTTCATATGTTATACCAACATCAATGGCATGGCCAACTATCGGTTGTCGATACAGTGGAATTTCAAGGATTTGCTCATAGTAAGGAATTATCCTATGACCGACAGTCTGATACATCAAACTATTTAGATCATATGGCGTTTGGGAGTTCACACTCTCGGGAACAGGATAAAGGTTTCCGAGGGCGATGACCCTGTGCCCGTTATGTAAACAGTGTAACAGTGAATAGAAACTGTCTTTACCACCTGATATGAGTGCGATGACATTGAGTCTGTCAGCCATCTTTAGATAAAGTCTTGTGGGCAAACTTTGTGATGCTTTCAATATCACAATTTCCAAGTGTCACGAGATCTCAAACAAGATGTTTCGTATTAAATCCATTAATCACAAATGCGTAACTTGCTAGATAACATCAAATACCCACTTCAGTCCAATTTTTATCCGAATAAATTCTCAATCCTATAATTTCAACGTGGACTAACCAAGAAACTAAAAATTCGAGTTTCATCAAAATTTTTGCGACAAAAATGATTGCGTGACATTTGGATAACGTCGATCCACATTCTAAGATAACCCGAAGACCCATCATAACGCTAATTACGCACGAAAACCCAAAAATTAATACATAACCAATGATGAAATTCAAGGACGTTGTTTCTATAGTCCAACCCCAATTCTCCTGTTCAACAAGGGTTTATCATTTTGATATGCCATCCGCAGTCTAGTTGGATTAGGCTAGTAATCATAAATATCTTAGGCCAGCTAGGCGCTTCCCAATACAGAGCAAGAAATTATATCAATATATTAACCTGAGCGCTTGCGCTTCTTTTGTGTTTGTTGTAAATTGAATTCGCTTGGCAACCTCTGAGACCCATCAATTTGGGAGAGGTCAGATTCAGAGCCTGAGGTAGCTGCGGCTGTGATGTAAAGAGTATTCCCGAGAGATTTCATGATATCGTTGCCACTAAGTTTACGGCTATCATTTCCTGAGGATTCACTTGGCTTCTTGGGTTTAGTCGCGCTTGATCCACTGCCGTGTGTTCTTGAGTGTTGGGTAAGATTATCACTTCGGGAGAACTTCTTGCCACACTCTGGACATGAAAATGGTCTATCCTTGGTATGAAGTGACCGAAAATGTCTTTTCATGTGTTCTTGTCGTCTGAATTTACGTGTACATCCAGCACATCCAAATGTTTTCGACGGATCATTAGTTAATGATTCTTTGCGTCCACGTCGAGTAGGAGGGGCTGGTGCGATATTGTCTTCGTCCTCAGCATCCTGTTGATCAGGAGACATATTTTGAGATTGAAATGAACCTGTCTGAGCATTATGACCTCTAGTTGTGTTATTAGATTTCTTCCCGCTCATCGGGTTACCCTGTGACTGAAGCTGTATTTTGATCTCAGGTAGATTCTTAAAAGCCCGAGTTTTTCTTTCTTTACGAACAGGTTGCTCCGATTTTGACTGGCCTTCGGAAATTGACAGAGGAGGACTGGGGGGGCATGCAGAAGCGAATGGCTCGAAGTCTTTCGAAATTTTAAGTTCTCCTACAGCGTTAACTGATTCGCCGTACAGAGATATTGCGTCGGTAGTTGAGTTTGAACGTCGACGCTTAAATACGAGGGATTTCGTACTATTGGGGGGAGAATAATTTATTAAACCACTGGCAAAATCGTCGGCGTGTTGGTCGTAGACTGGCTGAGCCGAAGGCACTATGTGAGAAACGCAAGTGTTTTTCGCGTAACTTTCGTTGTGTAGCCCTGTACACGAAGATAGTTTGATTTCGTCTTCGTTCGCAGTGAAAGAGGCCTGTACGGGCGAATATGCGGTTGGAGCTGCAGTTTTGATCATCGGCTGGCTTATTTGTCCTACCGGCAATACAGTGAGATTACGTGGATCACAATAGTCGAGGTTAGATTGTTGCGAAGCAGACGGAGGGAAAGGAGTAGGTGAGGGGCTAAGAAATTGGCAGTGGGGCGGCAAAGGTTCGCTAGAATTACTCATAAGCGAGTTGGGATGAATAAACACTAAAAATCTTAGTTAATCCAGAAATTCTAGAACACTTGAAATTTGGTGGGTAAAAGTTTGGTCATGTGGTGATTTGGGGGTAGAAGAGAGTTTCTTACCTGGAGTTATTGGAGGTGAGGCGCAACCTACCCAATCTGTAAGGGGCAGGTTTTCAGGAGAAATCTGATTATCTTTGACATTGTCTATTCTAAACATTTGATTAATTGGTGTTGGTATCCCTTGGTAAATGAATGGACTGCCCATGACGCTTGCAGATGCGGAGAGAGGGGGTGTAGAAGGAAAACAGTAGAGATCAGATTCTTGAATATTTGAATCAATCATGAGCCTTGGAGCTTGGTCCTGATTTACATAGTGAGATTTTTGATACATTGAAGAGTTGATGTGAGCGACGTTTGTCGGAAAGGCAGTCTGATAGCCTTGAGGAGTTATGGGCATTGAGACTGAGGAGTCAGGGCGGGGAAAGGGCGAATTTGATGACATAGATTGTTGGTGCATTTGTTGGTGATACATAGAGCCTTGATTTTCATCTGAATATTCAGAGAAAACATGAGGATGACTTTCGGATTTTGAGTCTGCATTATAAAAGTAGAAAGGTCCCAGAGTTTGGGACTGTTGTTGATATGAGTTATCCATGATTTGGTATTGCTGGAATCTATTATCTAAGCTGATTAGTTTTCACCTCTCGGATTCCACATGAGAAACATACCAAGATTCCTAAAAGACTGAAGTGCGGGATCTGGAATACTTTGAGAAAGGTTCAGTGCCCCCGTAACGAAAAGAGTAAAGAGATTCAGCGTAGAGGAAATTTGAGCGAGTGTGATTATTATTCGTAATTGACAATATGATACACTAAGCTAGCTGCATTGGTCGTTCGTTGGCGAACGAAGATGTGAAAATCGACTTAATCAAGAACAGTGAAGTCGACCGAGCTTATGATGGATAAGAATGGATGAGGAGGTCGTCGAATTATTATAAGTACAGAGTTGGGCTTTGGGGACGGATCGTTAACGAATGATGTTGAAGTTAGTTGTTTAAGGATCTAATGATAATAATACACACCGAACGATGGCTTTGCAGCTTCATAAAAAAAGAATGAGAGGATGTAAAAAAGAAAGCGTAGCTGCTGGTGTCAGCAAAGAAAGAAATCTTCCTTGAGATGCAATGGGTGGATTCTAGAGACAACGTTATTTGGAGGGGTGGGGAAAGTTGGGGCTTACCCTGGGAATAATGTCACAGTACTCAATAGAATCCCTGAGAATAAAGTCGTAGTATTCAATGATCACCGGAGCTGTGTGCTAGTCTGGGGAGGGGGGGAACAAGCCAAGCCGGGGCTTGTTTGACCAGGGGCCGTGCATATTCTTTTTCTCGGGGGAGCGCCGTACCTGGTATGGCTGAACATGGTCTAGCTCTAGATTATCATGTGGTCTGGGGGGTCTTCCCTAGGTCGTGTAAAGCAGCACTAAACTAGTTTGTCGTTCGTGATGGGTTTATTGTCGATCGGCTCCGGATGCTGAAACTTTCGCGTGCTTGACACGAAAGAGTGACCAGTGATTGCGAGGTGACAGCATCTTTTGGAATCACGACTCCTCCGAAACACCGGCGTCTGCCATAAGTTGGAGCTCCAGCTGCTCTGTTGTTCAGATCCTGGACATTCACATCGATAATCGAAGATTCGTGAAATTAAAAAGACTCGGGCCTCAAGTTAGATCGATCACTCGCTGGGCGATGACGGTCCCTGGGCGATATGGACGAAGTTAACGCGTCTACGGATCGCCCGCTAGCACAAAGTCGGGTCGGCCAAAATATGAATTATCGGGAATGGAGGGACTATTTAGTCGATTATTAATTCCCATTTTCACAATTCATTCAAGAATAACGAATGTCACTATGCATGAGGAAGATGAACGTGTAACCACAGCGGATAAAAGACTTGCTTCAATGGAAAAAGGACTCATTTGCTTACTTGCCTGCCTGCCTGCCTGCCTGTCTGCCTGTCTGTCTGCTTACTTGGTTTAAGAGGCGAGAGAAAAGGAACGGGAATGTTAGATACGACGAACTTTGATGTTGATAGGTTCGAGATCACGAAAGATAACTTTCTCATTGTCAGATGGTCTTAATTGAGGCCTTCTTCAGTGTATGTCAATATAATTACCCCTTCCACTCCCTCACTTGCTCTGACTTAGTTTATACGACTTCAGTGGGTTTGATATCTGACTGTCTTCGCGTCCTCTAATCTACATGGCGTGTTTCCAACCATCAATCAGCTCTGCCTATCACATTGCTTCCTCTCAACATTTAATACTTAACAAATCTTTCGTAGGTATGACGTACGACTTTTGGGCTTATATTTGTACCCGTAGAGAGACTACGCCGACATCGTCAACTACATGTACATTGACTTTGGTGCACGGCTCACCGTACATGCATCATTTCCAACTGTCACTCACGAACTTCAATTTTTGGACTTGTGCAAAAGTATAAATTATTTCTTTTGAACTTGACCGTGATCCACTTGGTACCGAGAAGGTCCGTGAGGCGGATAAAACTTTTCTCGGCACCCCTTCTGCCCCGCCCGGAGTTTTATGGTGCGGGGGGCAAGGCAGCTCCACGTAGCTCGCCAACATAAAATACAAACCCAAAAATAATCGCCTGTTACGTGATGATGGAAATCCCTTCCGCGTCTGAGCCTGTAGTGGGTGGTGCATCATCGAAGCATCAAGCGCAGTCCCGTCCGAATGGTTGGCTCTTCATGCCAGTCATAATTATGAGATTCACGAATGAAGCACTCGGTATTCATTCATCCTTAGAGATGACCTAATTATGCCTCTTAAAATCATCCGTTACTCGTACTAGATAGATAAATCGCCCTAAATACCCCCTGGACTCAGCTTCTTGCGCTCCCTTGTCCACCTCGCCAAATCCAATGCCTAGCTGGCTACGATATTGAGTGCGACAATGGATACATTTATTTGCGAGATTAATTACAGTTATGGAAAGCTGAATCAATAAACTTGGTGTGATACTGTTCGATGCCACGCGGGACGCCTGATCTCGTAGGACAAACTAACGCAATTGTGACGTACGACCATATTCTCTGCACAGATGTTATTGCTCATGATCGGAACACAGCTATTTACCGTAACGAGGCTTGGCGATGTTCGTTCGGTGGCATGCAGGAACATACCTCTCCGTCATATCCTTTACCTCACCTCTAGGATGAAGTATGAGAAATAGAGGATTATGCGCGGAGATAAAGCCGGAAGCAGATATGTTAGGCAAAATAATGTTACAATCGAAACTTGTGATTCTAGTCTTTGGGCTGAATGTATACAGCACTGGTCTTTACAACTAAGTAGACGAGAGAGTCTGGGAGATTTCTCGTCCAACTGTATCATCGTGGCACTAGGATGCAGAGACTATTCCCAAACGACGTTAGATGAACGCCGGATTCAATGTTCCAACCATATGTTTCTTCGACCCAATGCACTATGGAGCTGATCCGGCAGTGACAGCATCAACTAAAGTACGCCAAGAACAATTTCTGACATACGTTACTGGCACGCTATTGGTAGATAGACTGGACAAGGCTTTAAATGCTTCAATCTTTCCCTAGTAGGCGTGGTGATCGAATATTTACCAAATGTAGCAGAGAGGCTAGTGATCTTGGAGATCTTCTAACCTATTATGAAAACAATCATCCATATTAAGGTGATATTTCGATGAGTATATCCATTGAAATATGCTCTATTCGAGTCATGGACCCGGTCCCAGCAGGAGACGCTGCCAGCAATCTTATAAAACTGCTAAACTTTTGACTGTTTGTGCGTAAAATGCCTCACTGTAGCTGCAGCGTTGGGCGTAAAATAGGTTCCCTCAACAGAAATAAATTTCAGAATGGGAGGCCCAGCCGATCCCTGCAGTGTTTTTCATTTGCATTAAGTCTTGTAAGCATCAACCGACCATCCGCAGTCAGTAGCATACAAGACTTTCTCACAGCTACATGGACGGTTCTCCTGCAAGCCCCTGCAAGAGACATATCAAGGATCCATCTTAAGGTTTGAAAATTTGACTTTTTACAACTATGCTTGGGGGACATGGTAGTTGAGCGGGTAACTTTTTCTACTCTTGGGCATTGAGTACACGGAGAACAATAGACGATATGCACCAAGACATAACAATAGGCACTGGATAGACAGATATTCGCTCATGTATCGAAAAGTTGTTCATCCATATGATGATTATTGAATGCACATTGTGGATACACGTATTGGGGTTAGGGCCAAATCAAAATTAGGGATCATCCTAAATAGCCTTTGGCATGTACCCTTCCTTCCTTCTAGAGCAGGCCCTACCTTGAGAAGCTCCGCTTGTAGCCGAAACTCGCTAAACCTGGATATCCGGACTCTAATTGGTTAGTGAAGTACAGTAAAATCGGTACTGATCAATCGTGGAAAATTATTTACAGGAAAGACAACGAGAAAGAGGCTGGACTTTAATGCAAGCACGAACAATTCAGAGGCTGCTTCTGCAGCTCGACAGGTGGAAGGTAAAATATCTTAAACCCATCATTGATAACTCTTGGGACTCATACTTTGGACGAGCTGGCTGGGTTGACTTTTTCTTATAATTACAGGTCCATTGATCGACCTTGCGTCATCATAAAGCTACATGTATTCTGCAACTCTACCCCACCCGTGAAACGAACAATTAATTAGATCATAAAATGCTGTAGGGTTAAGTTTTGCACATCGTCCTTGGAAAACGTATCGTTGGAGGCGACACGACTTTTCCGATTCTACCATACCTTCATTCCCAGGAAGAAGGCTTGTCCAAATTCTGTGGAGCTCTTCATGCCCTCCCCAGCACAAGAGCCTTGCCTCTCGGTCTGTCGGGTTTACCGAGTCACATAAAAAATATCGACTCGACGTACTAGTCATGACTAGGTCGTCGGTACATGTTGAGCCTTTCCTATTCGCTGCTGAGGCCAGCCAACCAACCCATCGCCAGGTTATATTCAAGGTCGCGTGGCTGGTGGCTACAAATATCTTTATCCTGTTCTCGGCGGACAGAGAGACGGGCCATACAGCGACGAGAGCGCGCACTCACGCCAACGCCAATCTCGGCCCGGACATTTCATACGTTGAGCCGACAAACTTAACGGTTATCTAAATGAAGGTTCGTTTGCACACGCCAGAAATTATGAGTCTCTACCACGAAAGCCCCTAAGTTCAATATTATCTATCCATACATGTTACATGTTATTCGAATAAAGGCCTTTAAAGCGCGGAGCAACGAAACAAATGTATCGAGGTCGAAATCGGCTTGGTCTGAGACCGTTCCAGGTACATGGGAGTAACCATCTCTGGGGTAGAGTTTATATGACCATGACTTACTTCAACGCAGGTACGGTACAAATGCAGGTACGCACGAAAATGAAACCGTGCGTGATTCCCTCGTGGTGAAGAACATATTACGGTGTTGCGTTACCTCCGCCAGAGTAACTGTTACAATGTGGTGGTATGTGTAGTGTTTACAGTTCATGTTTGAGTTCTCTTGCCTTTGTCTGGTGACTGTTCTAGGCCACGTGAGATCACTTAATATTCCCGTGATGTAGCTCCTAGTTAATCGATAAATACTCGCTTATTTATGAACGACATGGATAGACAGATTGGCTAGCCTGAGCTCGGACAAAGTATTCCATAAATAAGATCCTAGCTCTTGATCCAGGCCGATCAAAGGGTAGCCCAAACGCTGCTTATTAAACTACATCTATATTTAAGTTAATCCTTGTCGGTCGAAAATTCTAGCCTCAGTTTATTGTCTCCGAGTAGCCAATCAATGATCGCTGCTCAGGAAAGGCTCAGAGTCGAAACCCAATTGGATAGGGTAGAGTTAATGTGACAGGAAAAGCACATTTTTGATGCGGTCCCTCAAAAAGAAATCTTGACAAGACAAGGTGAAAATTCCGACGTTCACAGTATCGAGCCCTTTTCCTACCTGCCGGTTTGTAATTACTGTACATGTAGTTGAAGAAGTAAATTTCGGAAAATTCAAACAGTCATGATGGGACGTTAAACGGATACACACTAACCACCTTTGACCCCATCATCAGTTGGTTATTGAGATCTCTTCGACGAACGGAGATATGTACATGTAGCTACCCTTCTCAAGTTTGCTCCACCACGTTGCGGAGATAGCCGGAAGAAGAGGGCCATAGTCGTAACAACACATCAAATCTTATTACACTTTTTCAACGTCATATGAAGCCTGTAGTGCAACATACGTTGTATCCTTCTTTTGCTGAGCGTCGTGTATGCAGTACTGATGTCGCCATCATATTGATTAAGGTTGAGTTGTTGATATTCCAACAATTTCTGGCCTCGGCCCGCATAAATGTGAAAAATGAATTAAGTATTGTGTGCATCTTCAGGCAATTAAACCTACCCAACGTACAATACTTTACCCGAAAATTTAGCATTTATGCGGGCTAAGGGTAGTAAAATAGTGATGTACAGGTACGTTAAGAGTACATGTGCATGTATGCACATGTACTTGGGAGGACGTTGCGAGAATTCTACTAATCAGGCTAAGCTCACTCAGACCAGTCAGTGCCTGCGGGCCGAAGTCCCGTCCCGCACCGTCGTCGTGTCTTGTAATCATTTTTTTTAATTAACGCAACGAGGTTGTTAGATACTAGTACATCGACTGAGACAAGTTCAACCCCAGAACTTCTGATCGGATCGGATACCAGGATCTCCTAGTTAATGAGAAGATGATTGCAATCACATTCAAAATCCCAAGTATCAAATGTAAGAAGGGAATTTTCCCGATCTGATTGGATCATCGAGTTGGAAGGACAATCCGGAAGCCGTGTCACACACACAGATAATGTGATTGATTATTAGGCTTAAGTCCGATAGGTTGGAAATCTAACGATACTTCGAAGATCATCTCTTTTTTGAAAACCCAGGAAGATAAAATGATTGCAAGTGTTTTTTACACTGATTAAATAGCATCTCGCAGATGTGATATGTCTAATATCGCGACGTGTTTCTCTGCTTAATTTCAGCTGGACCTAGCCATAAACTCTTCCATCTCCACCCACCCAAGAACGAGATATCGGCATCGCAGTGCCGCACTTGGAAAGCAGCCTCACCTACCGGAAATAGAACTACCAGCGTGAGCCCACTAAAAGAGAGGGGTGGAGATCTCTTTCCCCTCCTAGGCCTTATGTTTACGCAGATGTCATGGACATTGTGGGACAAATAGCTCAACTTCATCGTTTCTTCTATTCTTCGGGGTCCGAAAATCGATATGGGTTTGTCACAACCAAATCCCGAGGACATTTTGTCGTTTTCAGGGTCCTGTGAGTGGAGCTAATAGATCGATTTCTTATCACACCATGATATTCTCCCCGACACAGGGCGAAAAACAGTCTGAAATGATGTAGATAACTAATAACGATTGCCCAAAAAAAGTTTACATAGCGTTACATCCACGATAAGGCGAATAGAGCGAAGCATGAAGAGTGGGGAACCTCCTTTCAATGCAGACTTGATCAAACTGTGTTGTGCCTTTGATTAATTCGATTCGTAAGCCCGGGAAAAAGATGCATAAACATTGGCTGAAATGGCAGATGACCGGGAGACAAAATAAAATTTAGATCAATATCATGTGATGCAATTTATCAGCATAGCAAAAATCAATGAGTCCCTTACTCCACCAGATTCACGTACAAGGTAGGAGTCTATGCAAAATAGGAATACTTTTCATCGATCCGATTCTCACGAAAATCTTTGTTAAGGAATGCAGAGGGTTGCATTGGCCATGGCCAGAAACCACGAGCTTGACGGGTTTGGGGTACATGAAGTTAGGGAGGGCGTGAAACGAAACCAAACGAAACGTGACCAAGTCTTTTAACTGGAATAGGAGATTCAACAAAGGCAGTGCTGAGTATTAAACACTGATCAATATCGTTGGTGCTCTCGGCTCACATGTGAATTTATGTCTGTTTCTAAGATTGTAATACATTTACCAAGTAGTTGAAAGCACAAGAATGTTTACAATTAGAAGAGCCTAAATGGTTATGAGTGATCAATAACGGGCATGATGTTTCATAGAGTTGAAACAGCTAGACTGTTCGAAAATCTCTATCGACATATTCTAGGCCCGAATGCAGCAGCAAAGACCAGTCTCGAAGTCCAGCCGTGCGTCAAGGACGACCAAAGTAACTGACTAATGGATGATAATTTATACGAATTATTCATCAGGAAAAATTGTGATTGAGCCGGAATATTGTTTTCGTTAACCGCTGAGGATGGAAGATTGAGTAAAGACAATTGCTAGCGTGACAGTCAGCTCGATGGAGGCTTGAGTATCTGTGAGTGAGTATCTGTGAGTGAGTATCTGTGAGTGAGTATCTGTGAGTGAGTATCTGTGAGTGAGTATCTGTGAGTGAGTATCTGTGAGTGAGTATCTGTGAGTGCTACCCACCTGTGTCCAGATGAGCTGCCGTTATTCGTACTCGCCTAGATCGTAGCACAAACGCACTCACGGTGATTTGACACTTCTTGACCCGAGGGAATCTACCAACTAATGAAGATTCGCGTGCGATGACGAAGCCAGCCAGCCAGCCATGACGCGCTCTATATGACCGACGCTATTACCCATGATCACAAAGTCAAACACAGCTGCAGGTACGGTCGGTCCACTTGTTGCCGTCGCGCAGGCCAACGTCAGGGACCAGAGCAGAGCTGACGGTGGATGTCCTGCGGGCGAGGGGACAGGACGCCCGCCCGCCAGCACGACAGACAGACAGACAGACCAGACTCGACGTGGTCAAGGGTCGACGCGAAAAAACAATTCCACCACTACCACCACCACCCTGCTGAACAACGCCGACTTCACATGCTTCTTCGGGTAGGCGCGTGGAGGGAGGAATGGATGATTCGCGTGTGTGTGCTTCATTACGTCCGCTAAGATTCCCGACCTGTATGCCTTTCTCTCCGTGTGCAGGGAGTTAATTTTTACTCTTCGTTTCTGCTGCTGCGGCTGCGGCTGACGCTCTCCACTCGGCCAGGAAGATGATTCCTTCTCAGAGCTGTAAGCCGATGCTATCCTGACGATCAACACGACTTGACATGATAAAGCCATGAAAGCGAGCGAGCGCGCGTCGACATCCGACCGTGCCAGGGACCAGAAGATGTCGAGGCGCGGTAAGTTTTGTACACGCCTGCACGCAATTTTCCACAGATCACGCGGACAGGATTTCCTCCTCTATGGTCTTCGATCCAGCACCGCGTGGACCACACTCTGTATCCCGCATCGCCATTGAATTTCGGCATAATTCGTGCCAGTCGGGTGCCTCGTGCACTGGAGCAGCATCGGTCGTCGTACGCACACAAGAGACTTAATTATCCGAACCTTCACTCATTCTGGACCAGGATGGATCGTGCTCACTCGATCACCACCATCATCCCAGCATAGCTCAAGATGCTAACCCCAAGATGGGCATAGATCAATGGTGATACAACGAGTGTATGTAATTATTTCAGGAACCAAAACGTAAGTATAAGAGCTACACAGGATAATAATGAACACGCAGTGCGCTTCTTTTTTAAATGGTAAAAATTGTGATGGCGCTAGCGCGCGTATGCCGTTAGTCCACCTTTTTTCCACTTCCAATCCCTCCCCAACTATAACGTTCACCATCACGAGGCCCAACATCACGCATTTTACCTCTCCAATCACCATCTTCAACAATCGCTCTTCTTGTCCAGTCTAGTGATCGCTCGCTAACTTCTGCTAGGCTTTAATTTAACAACAGGGATAAAGATCTCGAGCTCACGCTACGCCGTCCTCTCCCCTAACACGCGTCCAACGCGGACGCGCTCATTGCAGGTCGCATGAAGACGCCGCAAACCTGCCTCGGAAGCATTTGAAAGATGCGTGTATAACGGTCGATAGCGCGTCGCGAGGGGTAAAGCACCAATACCCCCCCGCAAACATTACGAGTTAGCAAGCCAAATGCGCAGTTGACAGTGACTAGGCCACCCTTGCCTGCCTCCATACGTTGCTGCAAAGTAAGAGAACCAACTGTCATCGCTGGGCCTCGCCGGCGTGACGCCGCATGCAGCACTGATGATACTCAACTGTAATTACCCGGACCCATCCCCTTCATGTCAATTAACGACCGACAACCAAAATTCAACGCTCAAGAGCAGAAATTCTGCGTGCTTCTTATCGTGCTTTTCGTCGCGACAGGTTGGCAGGAGATGACTTCAGCAGTTAACAAAGAGCACGCAAGGTAACGTTCCAATGCATTTGTGCCTGTAGACCGACCGTACGGCAATGGGTAGCGAGCCCTATCCTTGTTGGCGATTTCACCTGGAAAAATCTTAAGACAATCATAACTACATGCGTTTGCGTAAGTGAGTGCAGAGAACGTTAAGAAACATCGCTGAGTTGTCGACCCCTCTTCTTCGCTGTTTTTCTCCCAGAAGTTGCTGTTTTTTTGAAAGAATTATTACAATTCCGTGATTTTCCATTGGACAAAAGGGTTACAAGGCAGCTTTGGTGTAACTGGGACAAACTTTACCTAGATTAAATTCAATGTATCCCTGCCGGGTTAAAGATGACGCGGTGTTTATGACGGAGTTATTTCACGCAGGCCGTTCACAAAGTTTCTTATTAACTCGCGTATGAATCGACACCAATCTCTGAAATTCATGAACAAACAGTATAGCTGATGTAGATAAAATGATGAATGGCGATGCTCAGAATTTCGTTCGTGACAATCGCCTATCCACTACCATGACTCACTCTCATGATGGATCGTCTGGTACCGCAAGTAGCCTTGTTATTTCGATACTTTGTTGAAAAGGGCTTTCAATCTGTCTTAGTGAGGAAGGTGACATGTGGGGTGAAGTTCTGGAGATTCTTGTGCTTAGTTTAGCAAGGATGTTGAACACTTGTTACTCCCTTCAATATCTCCTCTCTCCTGCGTCGTTGTCTGTACGTTGTCGCGTGAGATGACACACGTGAAATCGAGAGAAGTCTTGTAAAGTTCCTCTATGTCAACTGATGCTGAAGCCTACAAGAATTACTGCGATGAAAGAAAATTGATCCCTGCGTGAGTGTATGGGCGATCACAGTGGAGTCGCATTCATAAGAAAGCTCTCACTGATGTCCTGTGAGCCACTCTTTTGCCAGGCTAACGTGCCGAATCGTGCTAGCGTCATCGGCTTTGTCCATGGCAGGGGTCGTCGCACTTTCCCGGTCACGCAGGGGGTAAGAACGCGCCAAGTCGGGGGAAGTTGTGTCGTCGGCGCCCGTGCTCGAGCTGTTCGCTAAGGTTCGCAAATGCTGCTTTCCGAGCGACACGTCGTAGACGAACCATGGCCGGCCAGGACAAGACGGGCATCGATATGGATATCCGAGATATCTGAGATGAAGGTGGAGCAGGCTTACGCAGAGCTTCTACCGATCCGTCGACGCCCACAGCGCGGCTCCCACCGTCCGTCGTCATGATCGTTTCTCGAGTTCCCCGGGGCGCGCGCCACGCTGCAAACTTTTCTCTCCGCAGCTGCACTACGCACGCGGCATCTTCCTTTTCCTCTGCCCTCGCCTTCACCCTCGCCCGCGTCCTCACCCAATTACCTACTTCTTATCTTTTTCGTTCTGGACCGCGCTAGTAGCAGCGGCCGACTGAGAGCTGATGTAAGTCGCTCCGAAAACAAAATACATGTACTCAGGGTGGGTCACTTCAACAGACTGAAGGCGTTGCGAGACGTTGACGCCTTACGCATGGACGCTGTTACTGCGCCGACGCTTTACCGAGAGTACGTAAGTTCTGGGGCAAAGGCATCTCGAGTTCTGAGTTTTGTGATATCGGAAGACAGCTGGCATATAGCCTTACATGGAAAGCCGCCTGGCTGGGTTCGTGTATCCTCACCTGGTGCCATGGTCGTTATTTGGCTGGCTACCTCGCTCGAGTGCTGGTCGTTAGCTGTATCCAGCCATTTTAACTTGAATATATGCGTGTTCAAGTGTTTATGTATCTTCCGACTACGACGTGGCTGAGAGACGCTTTTTCTTCACAAATGTGCTTGAATATAAGGTAACTTCCCCAAGAGATTTGATTCTGTTCACCACGATGGGCATCAGTCTATCGTCGATCAAGATTACATACATGTGGGTTATTGTCAGATCAACATCTACGTTTAAATCTTGCATTTGATGAATGTGGCCCTCTTTGATTTCTGCCCGGCTTGCTATCACTTGTATCCGTGGTGCTAGTGGCAACAATAGTGCGTCATATCATGACTTCTCTCAACAGCTGACATCCGAAGTGTGAGGTACTAACTTGTCATGATGGAGATACACGGAGCCAGCTGACCTGTAGGCTCAGTCAGCGAAGCAGCCTTGAATACGTCGTGCTCAGATCCTTCAGGTTTTGCTGTCTTCATGTATGACAAGATCAACTCTAGCTCTGGCCTGTGGATAAGACTAAGCTTCTGCAGTCTCTGTATGTGTACACCTCAACTTTCGAGAGGGCGAAGTTGAAGCCAATCTAAAAAGAATCTCGTGACCTGCTAAAGACGTTAGGAGTGCCCACATCACTTCATTGCCACTCGATGGGGTATCTTTGCGCTCCACATGTTAATTTTCGGTTCTAGCTTAACTTCCGACCATGAGCGAAAGCGAAATAGTCGGGGTATTTCAATGCAACGCTCGTACTTAAGTGCAACGCTTCCGCTTTCATAAGAGAAACTTTCAACATTGCAACCCCCCCCATCTCGCATTAGCAAATAAAAGCGCTGAAAATGCGAAAAAGTTGAGACGTTACAATCACGAAAGTGGAAGCGTTGTAGTTATGAAAGTGGGGGTTGCAAAATGATAAAAGTGGGGCGTTGCATTCAAATACTCCGACTATGAGCGAAAGCGAACTAGTCGGAAGTTAAG
The DNA here is from genome assembly GCA_022627015.2 of Podosphaera aphanis. Classification (NCBI taxonomy): domain Eukaryota; kingdom Fungi; phylum Ascomycota; class Leotiomycetes; order Helotiales; family Erysiphaceae; genus Podosphaera; species Podosphaera aphanis. The sequence goes on from JAKRRZ010000014.1 coordinate 35,115, forward strand.
CGAGATCCGACAATTATGTGGAATCATCAATTTCCAGAATGCTCCAGACTCTGAATCAATCATATTTTCCCCATCAATTCATCTCCAACCACCTCTCCAGATATCTTGAAGTTAGATTGTTGATGGAGGAGATCTCAGTCATTCACTGATTTCGTGATAAAACTGCTCAGCACGGGCAAACGAGCTTTGAGATTTCAGCTAGAACATAAACTCTCGAAAGGAGCTGTGGAGCTGCGGAGAGGGGATGAATGGGAGTATTTTATATTTTATGTTGTTTTAAATCAATCTTGTGTATGTAGCCTGAAGCTATGACACGAATGATTATGGAAGGTTTGTTTCTCATAGAATGACTCATTTTGACGTTCTGGAACACTCATACTCAGATTTTATTTGCAGATAGCACTACGAGGATAACGTCTAGCGACATGTAACCTCTTCCGTGAATACCCACCACAAGGAAAAGCGGGAAAAACCCGTGGATATCTGAAGATGCTTTCATCAAACTATGAGAAAAAAATACCACCGCGAGTAAGTGTGGTTAACGGGTCTTACTCGATTCGAACCAGCTTTCTCTTGTCTCGAATGGGGCATGTGTCCAAGCTGTCCAGAGTCTACTTGGGAGAACGGCCAGGACGGTGTACCACTGCACCATCCGACGCTGAATGGGAGTAAGGTTAGGCCGATACCGTGCAAAAATAATTCGGCCGATGGGATCCCTAATTACTTAATCTGGCGCTAAAATTAAATGGTGCGATCGTCTCATTATATTCTTGACTGACTTGGACCATATATTTCTCGAGCGTCTGTTAGTATGGAGATGAAACTAGCTCATAGACAAAAGCAGATGAGCTCAGCTTGTCCGAAACCTGCCGCTCGCTTTAGAGCGACAAGCACATGCGTAGGACTGATGGGACACAAAGGTTGGAAAATTGTCCATAAGATTTTGAGCGTCAAAACAAAAACACGGAAAACATTTGTCTAGAAAGTCTTGGAGCTAGTTCTGAAATGTGTCTTGTTTTGAGAGCTAAGTGAGTCTCGCCGGATGGGAGAAACCCGTGGATATCGATAAATGCGGAAGATTTGAAACAAGTCGATGTCTACTAATCATGCTCACTTAGAGACCAGACTCGCGTCTGTAGCTGGATGAAGTCCCTTTCTATCAGGGCGACGTCGGATACGGAAGAGAAGGTCAGATAGCCGGACCCCCAAATCGTGGAGGCTATCAAAGCTGTATGAAATCGGTACACACTTACCTTTTGATAGAACCGTGGCTCAACGGCAAAACTTTACTAACGAAGAGCCTATTCATCCCGCCTCAAAATCCTCACGCTTCGGTACGCCCGGTGTAAGGATCAGTCCAGTGTGCGTGAGGATATCACAAGGACTCAGAGCGAACAGCGGCTGAAGAGGCCCGAGCCGCTTCACAAACGCTTCATCGATCAAAAGTTTCGGCTGACCGGATGATTGTAGCATCATCAGTAGATGCAGGCACCAGCGACATTGTACTATGAACAAGCGGCGTCGCAGCTGCAGACACATTGTCTATCGCCTATTGCTCCCGCCCCGGCACCCGTGGCGTCTATGACTCGTTCTGATAGCCGCTTGACCGCGCCCTGGAAACCTCACGTTCCACCACTTCCGGCTGGCTCCCACCGCAGCACCCACACCTGCGGGTGCGGACACCACGGGAAGATCCCTGCTCGTTTCAGAGTACCGTCGCCGGCACTTTAGGTACGCAGCGTGCGGAAAGCACGCAGGCGACGTCAGACAGCGCGCTACATGCTCCGACCTACGTCATCTGGAAGCTTCGCAGCGGGAGCCACGCGACCTCGGCTCCCACGCTACCGGATCTGGCGCGTGCGCTTCTCTGTTATCTACCGAGCTTGGTGGGTGTGGCAAGGAACAGAGGTCTGACCGGCAGCTCGGTCGGGCGCAATTCCATGCGTCTGCATCCGGTCGGCCGTGCTCATGACTAAACCCCAACCGTGTCCTTCGATCCGTGGTCACAGTATGAAAAAAACTCTTTAGGCTTGTACATGTCCTGAGGCCTCATGGTAAACAAACTAGTGCCGTGTCTATACAGGATTGGACGACCCGACACATGCGGCCAAGCGGATCCCAGTCCCGTATAATCACGTGACTATGTTATCGGGCTAGCCGCGATGAAGGGACCGATGAATTGGGGACAGGTGATTGTAATTTATAATACCAGATATTACTTGAGTTGTATGAGAGTAGTATATTTAGATCAAGGTAATTACAGAGGGCGCGGGATGGACGAGACAAGAAGCTAGGGGATTTGCATATGGCTCTAAACTCACATCTTTTTGTACAGTAAATCTCAATAAAAATAGCCAAGGATACCGTCACTTGACTTGTCTATCTTATTTCCTGTCCAGTGCCCAAGTTCCGTGTGGTATATAGAGCCAGCATCTCTCTGTTCCCTGTTCCCGCTCGATAGCGTCTCCGAGACACGACTGCCTGCACTGCCTTTGTACTACTCAAGCGCTTTTGTGATTCTTTCAAGTCCTGCTTTCACCCCAGGTGACCGTTCACTTATCTGGCTTAACTCAGTCAATTCCCTCATCTTGCAAACGTAACTTATCCGCTCGTCTCCCACCACGCCTACTAGAACCTGCGCCACCTTTTCACCTGCTTCGGCTCTACGAAGTCGCATGGATTCGCTCCCGAAAGCTTCAGATAGTTCTAGCAGGGCAAAGAACTGCCAAACAAGGTCGCTATGCTGTGCTTCGAGAGGGACAGCCTGTCTCTGAAGACAATCAAATAGATCTCGGACACGCTCGTAGATTGCACTTCGCGTACCCACGGTAATTTGTACGGAATTAATCACCTCACGCACAAGACCGAGAAGTTTTGGTAGATGGATGAGAGACGATGAGCTGGATAGTTTAGTGTTGACAGCTCGGAAGAGACAAGATACACCAGCTGTCAGAATGGCTGACTCGTTGTCTTTTCCATCTCCTTCTACTGTGTTGTCCGTAGTATCCATTCTATCCCGGTTGGTGAGTTTTTCGATAGTTGGCGCGATTATCGCATAAACTTCCTCAAACATATCAATCTCGTCACGAGCCTCACAAATTTTTCCGAGGCTGGTGAACGCATGAACTTGATAATTTTTATTATTGCGCTTTGCTTCTCGAATAGCAATCGTCTTTATTCGCTCTGCGACACCCGAGTCATTTCCCCATATTGATTTCCCCAACTGCACAAACCTGACAAACGCTTCCAAGACTTTCTCCTTACCATCAAATGTCTTTAGCATGAGTGCCTTCTCCAATGCTGGCCATAAATCAGGTGCACTTGTGCCACTGGTCTCCAACTGTATTGATTCAATTACGTCAGCAACTGTAAGGGCTGCTGTGTGCTTTATCGTCCACATTGGGGACTCAAAGTGATTTAACGAAAGCTTAATTATTTCGTTCGTATAGAGTATGACTGTACGAGAGCCAGCGACATTCTCATCCCACGTCTTCTGAAATTGCTCTTTAACTTGACTGTCAGGATCATGGCTGGCAAAAAAGACGAACGGTAAGAAATCTAACGCCATAGAAGTGAATCTATCTGTAGCAAATTTAGCTATTGCGTAAACAATTTCTCCAGAGACCTGACGACCAGTCTCATTGACGCCATTTTTAAAGAAGAAAGTCTGAATAAATGATGCTAAGCGTGAGAGCGCCTCGTCACTGGCAAGACGTGATAAATAACCAGTCGACCTGGCAAAAGCAACGCTGACCGCGTTGTTTCGATCTAGCACAGCTTTTTCTATAATTTTTAAAAATGTATCTGCATATGGCCGGAATATGAAGGAATGTCTAGTTGTAAGATTGACCAGTACTCCTGCACATCCAATCTTTGAAGGCATGCCAATCATCGTCTTGATCGAGACCTCGAGACGAGGAGCCAGGACCTTCATTGTTGGTTCATCGAGCAAATCTAAGCAGCGTTCAATAGCCTCCATCAGGGGGGACCGAGAGACCGCGTTTGATCGGATCTGATCAATTTTATCTCTGTGTTCTGCCGCTCTTTGATACAGGTAGTTGATTTCTTCAGGCTCAATTGTACTCAGGAGGCCGAGCAGCTTTTCGATCAGATCGGGAACAAAAGGAAGGAGGGATTTTCCTCCACTCTTAATCAGCTTTATAACTGTAACTGTCGCAAAAATTCGAACATCTTGAGCCGAACTTTCCATCCCTTGTTCAGAAATTAAGAATGGTAGAACATGCTTCAACATTGAATGGGCGTGCTTTGGGGTTGTCCCAGCCTCAACTTGGCGTACAAGAATATTTGTCAATGCGATACTCAGCGACTGTGCTGCTTCCCTCACAGATCCTTTAATGTCGTCGAGTGCCTTAAAGGCGACACGCCAAATTTCGTCAAGGTAATTCTCATACTTCTCGAACTCACGTCCCTGTACTAGATCTGCGAGTGCTGCACAGCTCGCTTGTCTTGTTCTCCATTCCTTGCCTAATATATTTTTTAGTAGGTCAGTGATTATCTCTGTAAAATATAAATTAATTATTACGGTAGAATCCTTGACTAAAGCTTTCCAAATATCGTTCATAGAGCGCCGAACGTTTGGATTTGGATCAAACCGGTACCGGTAGAGCTTAGGGTAAAGCTTTGGATCAGTCTCAGACTCAGAAAGGATGCTACTCAATCCAAATCGCCCAAAAGCAGCTCGAGTAGACCAGGTCGCAGCGTTTGAGGCTAGAGACATGAATTTATAGATCAAACTTTGGTCCCCAACTTCATTAGCCAGCGATACTATGTCCTTGTACGACGTGACTGAATTTCCCTCTCCTGTAGGCAAAGCGCCGGGTTCGAACAATTCTGTATCTTCGTCAACTTTTAACTTAGTACTAGAATCCGTGAATGAAGAAACAAGATCTTTGACTAGATTTTCTCGTAGCGATTTATCGCCCTGTTCGTAGACAAGACTAAGACCTCGAGAAGCGGTCTCCTGCACAAGCTCATCTCGAGCAGAAAGGAGACTCATGAAAGCAGCCTGGCACTCTCTAAGCTTTAATTGGATCTCCTCTAGATGGCCACAATGTTGGATTAGAACGAAGAGCCATATTCCGGATGCTTTCTTCAAAGACGGCTTTGTTGTTTTACAGTCACTAAGGAGTTTTTGAAGCACTGACTCGAGGATATATTTTCGGTTTGAGCGGCCAGTATATTCAGTTTCGACATCTAGAGCGATAGTGAGTACATCAGAATCCCAACAAGCAGATAGACAACTGATGGCTTCACCAACGGTGAACTGAATTTCGGTCTGCTTCAAATCAAACAGCTCGTAGAGACCTTTTAAGATAGAAGATATGTAGGTCTCAGACTCCGGAGATACATCTACATCTACATCGAAGATCAATGATAAGCGCCCTAAGGTAAATATTGACTTCTCGTCGCCCTTTTTTGCTGCTGCGACCAGATATTCAATGACTCCTGCGGTCTTTATATCTAGCTCATCAAGATGTGAAATAGTGAGGACTCCTGCAACACTAATTTGCGCTACTGCGTTGAGCACAGCCTCCTTTATCGAGGTTTCTTTTGTAGCAAGTAGGATCTTTAACAAAACTGCAACTGCCTCATGGACCAAAGAATTATTTAGAATCTTCAATTGGTTACAGTAAGAGAGTCTACTTAGTAGAAATCCTAGCGCAAGTATATACCCATGTATTTTATTTGCCTCCGAACCATAAGCCGATTCCCACGGTGAAATTTCTCCAAGGAGTGACCGAATTATTATCTCAAACTTCACTTTCGAGTTACTTGGATGGGATGCAAGAATACCATAAGCTTGTGCAGCAAGGAAGCGAGTGGTACTGTTGTTTGATTTAATCAAGGGAAGCAACTCAAAAGCCCGACTGGATAACTCTCCTATTACCTCACTTGGTGTGACACTAGCAATATCCACGAAGCATTTTCCGCAATTTGGAAGGCCATTTCCATCTTTCCAAAGTAAACCTTCAATAGCCGCTTTCAAATAAGTGTTTATTGAAGCTTGATCGAGTAATTTCACATGATTTCTGACGACATTTCGAGACTGCTGGTCAGAATAAAAGAGAATATCAATTTTCTGTTCCCAATCTTCACCTAGCACAAAAGGAATGTTAGATTTGGTTATTGCATCTAATAATAGTAATTGTCGACAATATGTAACCGCAGGCCCGAAAGCATTGATCCGAAATGCGGGAAAATTGCCGAATACGGACACTGAGTCAATTGTCATACCAGTCTTAAGACTATTAGCTGCAGTTGAACATTCAAGTATACTTTCGGAGGTAAAGAACGCGTTGATGGTTTTATTCCAATCTGGAAAACATTTTTGGCGAGGCGTTGAAGGATTCAATATGTAGTACCAATATGGATCCTAGTCATTTGTTATAATCCGATTGTAAGAGCCTGATTCACACAACTTACGAGACCTTTTCTACCCTCCTCTACTATGTCACTACGCTGGTCAGTATGACCTCCTATCGCAAGAATATCGATCCAGCGCCCAACGATATCCTCATATTCTAAACAATGGTTTGCCCATCGAGCTACAGTGAAGTGAGCGGATCTGAGTATCGGGGGACTTTCTTGGAGAGTCATATACTTAAAAAGAAGGTGACGTAGCTCGGCGGATATGTCTGTATTGAGGGGGATCACAAAAATACCTAGAAGACTTGAAAGTGCATGCTCGATGCTGATAGAAATATTTCCATTTTCTTCAGTCAATGATCTAAAAAGCCATCGCACGAGACGTAAGTCTTTCTCAAGCACTATAGATGGTGTTGTTTTGGCTAGAGATCCCAATGTCTCATAGGCTAAAGCTCTTAAAGATGATGCATCACTTGATTTTTCGTTAGGTATCGGCCATCCTTGATCTTCAATAAAATTTCTGAGAAGTTCGACAAGCTGTGGTGCAATACTGGTTAAAGTCTCCTTTTCACCAATTCGAGATACCCAGTTTATGTAATTGAATAGAGCATTGCGAAATTTGATAGTTTCGAGGCCCTTAGCTGGAAGATTTGTATTATCATGAGGTTGGATCGCCTCTTGTACAATCCTTACAATCTGAGAGGGGAACGAAGTTGATACAACGGATTTAGTTAGTAAAACTAATATTCGAGTCTGAAGAACAGGAGTCAGTTTGAAATATAAATCTAGAAGACGTCTGATGCAATTAGAATCCTCAAGAGGAACTTTTAATCTCTTGAGCATGTCGTTTCCAAATTCTGAAACACGTGAATTATTATCTCCAGATGCAAACAAAGCCGATTCAAAACGCTCATTATCTGTAAATGCACCACTAGATAGGAAATTAAGAACATTAATTTTGGTTAGCGGTAAATCTAACCCTTTGTCTGAGCTTGGGTTCCATACGTCCTGCATCCCATTTAACGTCAAGAAACTATATTCAGAGGTGGAAAGACCGGGACAAATAGCTGCAGCCGATGTAGAACGAGAAATTGTTAGAAGCATTAACTTTGCGGCCGAATCAGCAAAGAACTTTGCATCATCAGAGTGGTCAGCTAAACCAAGTTTCTCGCGCAAGTCAGAATCTTCTTTTGTGCCCCGCGGAGGGAGCTGAAGTTGTGGCAAGAGACGTAGAAAGAGATTAAAAATATGAGCACCTGAGGGATTTTCAGGCTCTTTGCTTAATCCAGCTAGAATGGTAGGAATTAACTCTGTTTGCTCCTATATTAGTGTTAACTGATTAAAGCAAAGCTCTTGACATGACAGGAGTTCTACTCTAGATGATAACTTCCCAATACTTTGCTGTATGAAATATAAATCATATTCTCTTATCAAGGGCGATCTTTGATGTTCTTTATACTGTTTCAATAAGGTAGCAACAGGCAAAATAATATTTCTAATACTTGGTCAGAAAATGCAAGCTTAACTTGAAGGATAATACTGTTATGAACCAGTTTATCAAAGGCTGTTTTGTTAGAGAGAAAACCTACTGGTTTCCTGCCAATCTTATCTTGATATGACTGCATATGGAGTTGACCTACGCCGGTGGTCAACAGAAAAATGACTGAAAAGTTTTTCTGAGACGCACCTTATCACGGACTGATGTGTGTTCACTCGCGAGCTTTAGAAGCAGAGGAGCTAGATATAGCTTGAGGATTGATTCCAGTTTATCATCTTTTGCAAGCGCTATGCGCATCTCCACCTTCCCGCAAAGTTCAAGCTCTTTAGTTTCTGTGGACATAGTGTTTAAAGCAATAACTCAAATCATCAGAAATTATTTTTAATTGGGGGTTCGGACTCTGTTCCAACAAGACATTCCTCAACACGGTAAGTTCGATTTTCTCAAGATGTAGGTCAGATGATCTTGAACTAGACTTTTTTGGGATTAGAAGGTTTGAGGTTGCCTCAAGAAGAAAGATAGACTGCAGCGATGGATTCTGGAACATTAATTAATACATAATTACTGTAACTACGTGTACAAGTTTATATCGTTTGCTTCGAGTATTCTTTGGATAGCTGAATATAATGAGTCTTTTAGCATCCTCACATCCGTTCTTGGGCAATGGGGCTGCCCAAAACATAACAACTTAGTTAAGTAAGATACGATTCGCGTCGCCATATCGCAATTCATTTCACATATTGCTACCATTTTATCGGTTCTACTTATACCACAAAGCAATGCTCGAACAATTTAAACCAATTTTACCGTCCTAATTCAGATGAAGACGTCGATGATTTATTCCAGAAGTTCTGGGGCTGGTTGTCATTGATGGTGTCAATATTGACGGATTCTTACAAAAGCTGCTTGAAATCAGAGTTCGAATTAGTTTGATCAATAACAACTCCACACCTCTTGATTCTAGTGTAAAGAAGCGTATTTTGAGCAACATTATTAAATCTTGCGGAGGCTTTTATATGTCAACAGTTATATCTTTGAGAGATCCAGCAATTACACTATAGGCAGCTATTGCATCTCTTCGGACTTCTCAGATAGTTTATAGAGAACTGCATCCGATTCCTTTGGTGGCCCTGGTCAATGATACCCAAAAAAGTCGCCAATCTTCTTCCAGTATACCGGGAAGAGACAGAACTTGTGTTTACTGCAATCGCCGTGGTCATTTGCGCGAGTCTCATTTCCTCTCGTTAGATACTCCTGATGGATCAAAATGGGCATCCAAAAATCCTGAAAAGGCGAAAAAATCTAGGTCGCAAGAAAAAATCCAACGAAAGAAGTCAAAACCGAACGAAGTAAAAATGGACAGCAATACAAACGAATACCACGGAGCCTGGATGATGGGGGGACATGTTTCAATTTCTCAAATTTCAACAAAAATATGGGATATACACCACAGACCCTCGGGAAAAAAAACATTAATTTAGTGTTTTATACATTAAAATAATGTGTACAGAAAAAATAAATTACATTAATGTTTACATACGTTAAAAAGCCGTCAAGAGGGTCCGTGGTGATAGGTGAGCCTTTATTGGAACAATGGTTCTATTTAAACATCAGAACTCTAGATCACCGCTAAATCATGATTGGATCTTATTAATTGAGGTCTTTTCTGCTAGAGGGTGCCACATTATGCTACTCGTTACGATTAGAGGGCGAAAATCTACGAAATAGCTTGTTACAAGCCAAAAAAGCCCCTTAGGAGTGTTAAAATATAATAGTATGAGGTATAGTCATGTGAGTGATTGTGGAACTAATGTTCAGCGATGGAGTTGTTATCTCGGATAGAATGTCACAACGATGAATGAGAAGCTAGGAACGATAAGAGCGTGGTTTTTCAATGTTAGAATTGATACTCAAAGTAGGTACGTCTCAGAGGTATTTATTCTCTGAGTTCTCTAGCTTTGTTGTTACTTAAGCAGGTACATCTCAAATTGATTGAGTTCCCTTGCTTGTGGTCGAGTCAGTTACTATCTACTAATAATTCTATTAGGATATTAATCACCTATGGTGATTGAGATTCATGCGAGTATCCTTGATTACAAGTATAACTCGGCATGACTTATTAGTATGCCAGCCACCGGGTAAGTGGTTGGATAAATCCTGTTGACATTTAATCTAGATCCTTTAGATTAAATGTCAGCCACCAATTTAATATTGGCAGCTACTAACTCAATGTCATGTCACAATTCAACAAGGAGCACATTCATTTATATCATCATAGAAAATTGGCAAACATTAATTAGCCGTCTACAACGACTTCTTGTTCTCAGTAGCCACACAAGCTATATCACCTCTATTTCCACTGAATATGCAGCAGGAATGCCTATCCTCTATCCCGACCTACTTCTTTACCTTTAGTCCCTTGATTTGCTGTGTGTTTTAGTCGAAAATCACTTTATATCGAAGCAATATCGAGGCACAGGCACTCATATATCCCATCAAGAACAATAGATTTACAGGGTACTCGAAATTAACTGAGCATTTAAAGCTAAAGCTGTTAATGCACTCATAAACAAAGGAGAGTCCTTTGAATATGCTGTGAAGGTCAAATCTTTTCGCATGTCCGAAACCAATCACCTGCAGATACTCGGGGTAGGTAATGGAAGACTATCTGCATGTATCAAAATTCGAGGGAGCGGGTAAAATATGGCCAGCAAATACTCTACAAGAAGCCTTTATATGCAAATCTATACAGCACAGTTTTGGAAATTAGAGTTAAAGTCCCTAAGCACTGAGAAGAAATACTAACAGACCATAAAAATCTACGATTCTTCATAGATGTAATGACATTCTTGGAAAGACAAACTCGTTTGAATAAGTCTGCCGGCCGGGAGAGTAAATTATTTGGTCTGATGCTCTCGATCTAACGAGGCACTACACTTAACGAAAATCCAACTGATCAAAGGAGATTAGACGCCAGTTACTGGAGAAGCACCGCCCTACCACGAGTCTAGTATACATGTATATATTACCAGCCACACAATGCATTCATTAAATTCATGGACTTGAAGCTTGATGGAACAGTTGGTAAGGCTAGTAGCGGCTTTTGTGATATCGGCTTAACAGCGACTATGTTTCCCATCTTCACTCACCAATCTCAGAGTATCATGTTAACAAGTTAAGCCACCGAAGATGGAGAGATCGACTGCTAATACCAGCTACGAATCATTGCAGTGCCAATTGAGATGCGCATGCATGGTTCTCCAGCTCTAGAGGAGCAATCATACGTGTATCTTAGAGGGTGTATTATCTTTGACTGGCCGCAATTGAGCAGTACGATTAGACAATTTGAACCACATCTTGAATTACGTGGTTGAACGGGTGAGTGGACTAGTCAAGATGCTTCCACAAAGTATTATCTTTACCTGTTGCCAAGTATCAACACTAATAGTTGGATGAACTACGGTAACTACATGTATTCTAGAAGTAATCAAGAAAATAAACGCAGGAGCATGTGTCAAAAGATTTCAACAATCTTTTTATCATTTCCATACCTCGTTCCAGGCGAGAATCTTGACGACGACTTTACGACTCTCAACGGCATCCCAGCCCCAAACCGAAAATAATGCTGAGAGAGATAATCAAACAAGCAGTTACTTATCCTTAGATATATTGACTGGAGTTGATCTTCGCAGTTCCAAAAGCGCTTGATAATCGAGACTCCTTCAGTCATAAGTAGTATATCTTTTCTCAGCCACAAACATTGCCAAGCCCCAATTTGAACGAAAGACTCTCGTACACAGGCTGGAAGGATAACCTCCCGAGATGGTAGACTCCACGGTTACATTCTTCTAATCTTCACATCAAAGCAAAGTACTTTTGAGCTTTTTAGTGCTGGCCGGATTATACAGCTAAGTCTTTCGCTCTCTATCGAGCCTTGTCAAGCTTCTCGTGTAACAGATCGCGTTCAACTCTATCCACAAAACTAGTGCTGCTTACTTATGGCGATTTATACCAAAATAGCGTCTTGCGTTATCACTCATACCTAGTGATCCAGTGAAGAGAATTAAATTAGTTTGACTGCTGGCTATCTGGATTTTACCCACAATAGCAGCACCCAGCGGACCAGACAATCGTAGCAGTTCATCTTGAGTGGTTTGTGTTTAAATTAGTACATCCAACTTTGGATAAGATAGCTGTGTGCACTCAACGAGATCAACACATACTATTCTTCCCATAAGATGTGAGGTTGGTAAAATACGCTAGACCATATTAATACAAACCACTAGAGTTCCTTTTCCTTGAGATAGATATTACAAATAGCTGTGTCTGAGTGAGAAAATCACACATCCCACCATTTACGATTAACAGACTCTTTCTTGTGCTAATCTGTCTTCTCTGTGAACTTTTCTCTGTCTAGTCTTACAACTTGCTGCTACCACTATTTCGAATCAACAGTTTGAGTCAAAATTCAAGCGTGGTCCGTCCAGCCCTTTGAATAAATGGTCGTTGCTGTGGTTGCTCACACATTTTTTCCCGAGCCGCGCAAAACTGCACCTTCGTCACAGCATCTGCTGAGCTTGAATTTCCATTTTTCCATTCTCTTTCGGAGATTTTTTGGAGTTTGTAACCGAATGATGAGAGTAAACAATGAACACTGCATCGGCTGGAGTGGAAACTTGTTGTACTAAATCAAGTATAGACAGGCTATAATTTAATTTATTTGAACAGATTTAAGCATCAGTGGTTTAGTGGTAAAATCCATCGTTGCCACCATGTGTCGATGGGCCCCGTGTTCGATTCACGGCTGATGCAGTATACCATTACGAATTGACCAATCAGCTAACCTAATTTTTATTCCATCCACTTGACCTGTAGTTTTAGAGGAGCGCTTGCCGGTCAGAATATGAGCGCCCCACCCTTGCGGCGAATCACACCTCCGCACCCTGCCTCAGACATAGGTATCTTCGTTAAATTCTCACGTGACCGAGACTCTGGCCCAATGATGTCAGGAATCGCTGAGTCATCTAGTGCGCCTTGGCACGCACAAAGATATTAATCTTGTTATTCTGTTGATAGACATTTACTACTTATGTTATTTTACATCATTATTCTCATCCTTACATCATCGTTTAACCTTGACAGGTTATAGGCCCGGAAGCGCATTTCGGATCTTCAAGCATATCCTCTTCTCAGAATGTCATTCTCAAAAAATGGTGGAAACGATGAGACGGCCGTCCACCAACTTGGTGGAATTAATTGGACAAAGTGGGGATCTGTACAGATTCTTAACTCCGGAAATTTCGCCGCATTCGACTCTAGTATTCGTGATGTTCTCTCGACTGCTGGCGTCTGGCCTATTGTTGACGGGATGGAATTGAAACCGAAAGAAGTGATTAATGAAGCTAACCTTGTAGTGAACCGGGAAGAAATCAGGGACTGGAAGCAATTGAATGAAAGGGCTATCATTATTATTTCTGGATCAGTAAGTTCTGAGTTGAAATCGGAATCATTCAGAAATGCTCTCAACAAGCGGGACGCTCCTGCTCTTTGGAACGAAATTTCAGCTCTTAACCTCAATACAAATAAGCTCTTCACAGCAGGACTTCGCAAGAATTTTAACACCATGCCATTTAATCCCGACAAAATCACCATCGCCAGCTTCCACACCGAACTAAGCAAGATTCAAAAGGCACTTCAGGGAACTGAACGACCTCTCTCCGAAGCAGATGTGCTCGAGCGGATTTTAACGGCTGTCGATGATCTACCTAGAGAAAAGCATGATTGGCATCAAGCCAGATTGCATTGTATTTTAAATTCTCTACCACTAGCCTCGACTCTACAAATTCTTGGTCAGGTTGATAAGATATACCTCAACGCAACCGAGTCAGCAAATGTTGCTGATCATAAAAATCGAGGCAATGACAAGAAATGGAGAGGTGGAAGAACGCATGGTGCTAATAATTGTGGAAGGGGCGGTAGAGGTGTTACCAAGAACGGACACCGTGGAAGAGGGGGATTTAAAATTAAAGGACATAGCAATAGATCTAGTCCTCGAAGAACGAACGCCAACACTGAGGACACAAGCACGGATAACGTAGCTCCTAATGAGTGTGGGTTTTGTCATAAACCTGGTCATTGGCAAAAAGATTGTCATGCACGAAGCAGGGCGCAGAAGGCGTACTTCGACGAAGTCAAACGCAAGCAACAACACGGAAACCTAGCTAGTGCATCCCGCTCTGAATACAAACGTGATGACTACTCTTGTTCCAACATAAATGCAAATATCGTGATGGAACGTACGCTCATGTCTGTGCCTATGCAAAACTTAAATTGGAAAATTGACTCTGGAGCCACAAAGCATTTTAGTGGTCTACACGGTGATTTCTCGGGTCTAAAGCGATGGTCATCGCCAAGATATGTCACTACTGCAGATGGCAATACTTGCACCTCTGACGGCTATGGCCCATGCAAAATAGGTGATCTCGTCCTCAAAGATGTGTGGTACGTTCCTGCCTTCAAAGGTATAAGACTTATCTCTGTTGGAGCATTAAATAGAGACGGAATCAAAGTTGTTTTCGAAGATAGTATTGCGACAGCAAATAAAGGTAAGGATATATTGTTCACGGCTCCCTTGATTGATGGTCTATTTCAAATCTCTAACCAGTCTACCACGTCTCAAAAATCTACGCAGCATTCATTTTCAGCACATCAATCAGGTTGTACCTCTCAAATTCATATATCTAACGATGAGATGTCTCGACTTCCCTCCAACGATTCAGAGTTGTGGCACTTCAGGCTAGGCCATGCAAGCTACAAAACCATCTCCAGACTCCCTAATGTTCCTAATAAACCCAAACCTATCAGCAAGGGGGAGAATGCGTGCGAGGCTTGTCTAGCTGGTAAAATGAAGGAGACTTTCTCCAAGAAAACTGACAATCGCACATCTAAACTAGCCCGCAGGCTTCATGCTGATATCTCTGGGAAAATACCAACTTCAATACGAGGATACAACTATTTCCTAATAGTAATTGATGACGCGTCCAGGTGCGGATGGATACGACTATTGAGAAACAAGAGTACAACTGAGTGTCTTCCTGCAATCAAGGAGATAGTAACACACCTGCAATTGAGTTCTGGTGAGAAAGTTGTATTCTTTACGGCTGATAATGGATCTGGAGAATTCGGTCAAGAGTGGAAGAATTGGTGTAAAGAAATCGGAGTCGAAACGCAACCATCACCACCCTATAAGCATTCTTTAAATGGGGTTGCTGAACGGGCAATCGGATATCTCGTTCAATTAGCCAAATCGATGATTTTTCACGCACAATTAGAATGGAAATCTTTTTGGTGCTATGCCATAGAGCATGCGATGTATATCCGGAATAGACTTCCAACCTCGGCATTACCCTTCGGTCCGGAAAACACTCGACCTGGCTCTAATATAACTCCAATTTCAGCATTTTCTGACAAGATTGTCAGTATGGATAAGTTGCGGGTTTTTGGCTGTGCTGCTTTTCCACTAATTCATAAAGCAGTCAAGGCTGCTCCACACAAGTTTGCTGCTAATATAGAAACAGATTGGATATTTGTTGGTCTTCAAAGTAATACAATTTGGATATTACTCAATAGAAACACTAGAGCAGAGCAACGAAGTGTCGACTGTCAATTTAGAGAACACATATTTCCTGGGATCTGTCTGGACACATCTAGACGGAACCTTTATAGGCCACAGCTCATGGATAACCT